>WAAG01046589.1:25121-44681 GCA_013390105.1 Tichodroma muraria
AGTTTGGACTCCCTAATAGTAGAAGAAAATGGAAAGACAGTGCCTGGGAAGAGACAGGCTGTCTAGAGTGTTGCTCTCAGCAAGTGTTAGGAAAAGGAAAACTCATTCCATCTTTGGCCAGTCTCTGTGAACTTCCAGGCTGAAGCAGAGGAATTGCCATTGGTTCCAGGTTTCCCTTTTAAGCCACAATTTCCAAAAGCAAGATCCATCCCAAACAGCCCACTTTGATACACATTCACACCTTTCCTTTGGAAAAGTCGATACGGAAAATTTACAACACAAATAACAAAGAAATGTAAAGGATGTTTTTGATGTAACTTAAAACAATGCTTCCACACTAGAAATAATAATAGAATAATGGCTCCTCCTGGCACTGTTGAGTCCCCTGGCTAAAGACTCTTCCTTTTCCTGATTGCTAGCTGCAAAATTACCCTTCCATTGGCTTTACTCCATTGCTGCCACATTTCAGCCGTGCAAAGGCAATGTGAGACATCGCAAAATTATTTCTAACAAAGAAATTCACAAAGTTTGAAGTGGAACGAAATGCTCATACCAAAGATGGCAACCAGGAATATACAAAACTCCTTCAGCATTCTCAAGGTAATGTGGTATGAGCAAGATTCCTTTTAATTAATGGAAGTAACCACCACCTTTAGTGTTTCCACATTTACATTCTAATAAGGATCAGCCCAGAACAGAGTATTTCAGAAAAGGGTAATAGAAGTTTTCATGTATTTTTCCACATTCTGCTCTTTTTCCTCAAAAGTAATTGAATTTGGAGAGACCTATCTTAACTCGCCACCTTTTTTCCCCCTTATTTGTCACATGTTCTTTTAGACTAAGTACATTTTCAGCTCCTTGCATCAAGGTACTTTCACACTTACTCAGAGCTAGCAAGGAGATTAAATATACAAGAATTTTACAAGTTTTTCTTTGCATTTGCAGATCTTCAGACCTGGATTACACCCAAGTTCAATGTGATCAATATATGATCATGCTACATTAAGGGATCCTCTGAGAATAAAAGGAATTTCTTGTTATTTGGGAGTTGTTTTNCTACACAGTTACAAATTTAATTAATGTCAATTCGCATTTTGCCATGATTAGACCCAGTTAAATACCTTTTCTGAGCCCCAGATAACAGATAAGAATTCATTCCTGGAATTTAGAAGTTTGAAAAAGTTGCAGTAAAATCACTAAAATTATGCATTTATTCTTAATTACAAATAGAAACCCAAGAGAGAACCTGACACAAAGCTAATAAATGTCAAAGCTTTGATTAAAAAAGAATCTTGATCAACAACCTTTGTGATAGCATTATAGCATTCATGCTGCCATTCCTTGGCTCAGAATACCCGGGTTTCCATGATTTCCCACAGCTTATTGTAGCAAGTGAAACCCATCTAAGACATGTTTGTTACAGGTACCGAACAATGAACATGCCAGAGAGAAATACCAAATTACCAAAGTCTTTGTTGCACTTTTTCTAGGACGGAGGTTCCTTGTAACTCTCAGAGGTAGCTGAGATTTGCTTGCTTGGCTGATGCTGTAAGAACAAGGAAACAATTACCTCTAATTAGGTGCATGATCGTGCACAAAATGGAAAAGAATTGAGAACAAAGTTAATTCTAAACACCAAAAGTCTTCAGGCTAAAGGACAAAAGAGAAACAAAATTGATTAGAGTAGAAAAGGTACAGTTCACAAAAATCAACATCTAGCTCCAATAAAAAATAGGAGGAGAAAAGGACAAAATAATTACTTGGAATTTCCTGCTATTAATAAATGCGATGTTCTAATTTAAAGATAATTTCAAAAAGGAGCAAAATTCCAAGGTGAATCAGAGCAAAAACTTTGGAAGTTAACTAATAAAATGATGAAAGTGAGAACATGGCAGAAAATGTGAGTTTCTTGCTGTAAGGTGGGGAGTTCAAGTTTCAAACAAGTTTCTTGTTGAGGGGGGTAGCTCTGGGATGTTGGTCACCAGCTGCAACCAAAAACGTCAGTCCCTGCTTCCTTTCACCCCTCACCTACCCCATCCTAAACACCAGCCAAATGCTTTCTGGTGTGTATGCAAAGCACTTGTTCAAGTTTGAAGGTACAGGTTTTCACTTTTTCTTTATAGCACAAAGAGTATTAAAAGTTTTGTTTCTTGGATTTTGCAAAATGTCTTAGTCCAGTCACTACTAAGAGTGAACATCACAAATATTGCAGGAGGAATCTGAGAAGGGGGAAAAAATATCAAAGAGGCAAATGAAAATTCTGGTAATTGATAGTCAGACTTTCAAAAACATATTGAGACAACTCAAACATTTAGGACTCAAATGTGTGAAAAATCCAATGAGAACATCCCAAAGAAGGTTTGAAGGAATACTACACAGGTGTGCAGCTTCTTTAAGAAGATTTTATAACCAGCAGAATAAAAGTTGCCTGAGGAAATTGGTTCTTACAGCATGTTTAGATGCACTGTGGTAAAAAAACTTCCTTCAGCTGATTTGATTTCCTAGAAATGAAAACAAGCGGGTGTGAATTTGTCATTTGGTACTTTATTGAAGGATTAAGCTTATTTATATATTTTTTAAGTCACTTGGGTCTTAGAAGTACGAGTGAATACAAAGACAGATTAAAGAGAGTGCAGTCATTCCAGAGACAAGCATTAAATGAGATTTTAATGGGGTCTGTCCATCACTTCACCAGTAAACTGCCAGGTAACACCACAAAACCCTCGCTAGACCTGCCTGCCAGCCAGCCAGGATGGTTTGAATCAGCTTTGTTGTTCAGGTGAGAGGTGCTATTTATTTGGACCACATAACTAGACCAGATATATACACAGGCACTACTTATTTTAGCTGTATTTGTATTTGCAAAAAAAAATAGACCTATGAAACAAATCTACTGCCAAAAAAGACCTTGAAGGGAAAGATATGTAAGTGAATTCTAAGCATCCCTGTTAATGCATCAACATTATAATGTTTGTGTACAAAAACTGTGCCTGGCTGATGTGGGTGGGTGAGAATAGGTTGGGCAAGCTTAGGGTGTCAGCCTAGCCCAGCATGCCCAGCCACAGACCCTACTGTTTAAGAGGAAGCGGGTAGGTAGCCACCTGACATGAATGAAGACTTCCTAAAGCACCTGTCTGGTGGAGATCCTGCATCCTCACACATATCTCATTACATTAATCCTTTCATGTCTGCAAACCCCATCCCACTTTGCAAATGTGGACAAGCAATGGATCTGTTCTTGAAAAAATCTGAACTTCCGAAAAATGTTACAGAAGTTTTAAAATTTAATCTCATAACTTACATGAAAACACATGGATGGGTAAAACCTTTTTCTGCCATTGCCCACACCAGCATTTAACATGTGCTTTCAGAAGAAAAGTCTGGAATTTTTACCTACTGCATATCTAGGCACACCTCCCTAACAGAGAACTACAATGGGAAAAATTGGTAATACTTGCTCCGATTTATTTTCTCTGAAGTTAATGCTACTTCTTTGTGAACTTTTTTACTTTCTTTTTAAATGTCATGAAAAACATGACCTTGCTGAAGTTTCTGAGTTAAAAATGAATTCTCAGTAGAAAAATATCCCTAAAATAGATTCTGTCTCTTACCAGGGAATGCTCCAGCAGTCAACTTCAATTTGCCTTAAAGACAAAAAGGCATCTCTCTAGGGATAAAAATCAATTCCCAAACTGTCAGCAGCAACACACAAAGTTTAAAAATGTGCTTAATTCAGCACAAACAAATGCTTGTAAATTGTCAAGCCAATATGTGAGAAGTGTCTCTTCCATTAAATAAAATCATGAGCTAAACGAAAACACTAAAAAGGGGACAAAGACCCACAAGCAGATATATTTTATCCACCTGATATCTATCAAGCACACTTGTACAGAATAATAAGAAACCAGTCTTTACTGATAGAGTGCTGATTAAGTTTAAAATTATTTTAATTGCTACTGATTTTTTAAAAGATTTTCATTATCATGGTGTTCCAGTGCATGCAAAAGCCCACCCTCTCCATACAGCTTGGCAATGGGAGCAGTGAGACATCAACTCAGATTTGCAGTCCGAAGGTGATCCACACTCAGTGACAAGGAAATTAGTTTTCCACCTTGGAGATGTCATCCCAAATTGTAGCATCTGAGAAATGACTGAAACCATTGCTGGGTTTCAGACATGCAGCAGGGGTGCCCTTGTCCTCCTGTGCCCTTGTCCTCCTCCCGTCAAGGCCAGAGCAAGGTTACAACCCCCAGCTGGAAGTCCTTGCCTTTCTCTTCTTGCGTACCTTGTGGCAGCTGTGTAACTGCTCCCACCCTCCCACCTCCCTGAGGTGACTCTGCCTCTTCCAGGCAGCACTCTGATATCCTGGCAACTGCCTCCACATACCCTGCAGAAAAGAAGTGAAGTGCAGAGGTTGGTTGGAAGTTGTGTGGGCAGGCAAAGACCTTCCCCATTTGTCCATTCTGCCTGCAGGTGCTCCAGAGACACAGATGGGATGTTTGGTGGGTTTACTTCAAGTCTTTACCACATTCCCGAATCACAACAGAGCAAAGACAGAACATCCTAATAAAAGAAATAATACAGCCATGACAGCTGTTACTGTAATTTCTCCCCAGGATAAGGAGAACTTGGATTTTTCCCCCAATAACTACGTTTCATACCCTGGTAGATGAGCCCACGATGATCAACCCTTGTAAGAAATATGCTCAAGACTTGCACAGAGCTCCACCCCTGGTCTCTTCAATCTTCAATGAAACAACTTAATGTTTCTGTATCCTGGTTTCTGATCTGAAAATCTCCATCTAGAGTATACAGTATGGACTTTGTTATCAAATAGGTTTTATGCAGTAACCAGTAAAAGCCTTTCAGTTTTGTTCTCATGTGTGGCTGCATACATCAGAAAGTCCTGAAACAAGAAAGTGCTATTCAGTGTAAACAAGGTGTTTTGCAAAAAATTAGGCTGTGTTTTACCTAAAAAGCCAAACTTGCAATGACCAAAAAATCAAACTAAAAAACCCACCCTCCTCAGTGAGGGTCTAACACAAAGATCAAGTTTCAGTGATTTCTGCAAAATTACACCAGAAGTTCCTTATGCCTTAAAAATGGAAAGGTATGTTCTACAGTATTGAAAAATCCACCATAAATCAGTTAAAATACACAACCATAAATAAAGAACAAATAGACAGTGCAAAAAACAGGAAGGTTTCTTAAAGCAAAAAAGCAAGTAGGGAAACCATCGCAGCAAAATCAGAAGTAACCAAAGCACAAACCAGTGCTATTTGATGTGTAAAATGTAAAAAATTGTCTTTTGTGTAAAAGGTAGAAAAAATAGACCAAGTTCCATGCTGGAGATGCTCATGTGTCATTACTGTTAATTTACGTGAGCACAGAAATACTGTGAGTTGTGAACTTTTAGGCAGAACAAGAAAAAGGAAAAAAACATAGCCAAGGGGGAAATGCCGTAAGAAAAAACATTGCCATCTCCTTCTGCTTCTGTCAGGGGTAACAACAGAGTCAGATATCCACACACTGACAGAACATGCCACACAATTTCACATATAAGGCAATAATGCCAGAAAAGGAATGGTTACTGCTACTCTCTGAATTGCTTTACTATAGAGGTTTCTAGGGAGACTCCTAAGGACTGAAAAGGGAGGAAAATACTCCACATTTCCTGATTTATCTTGAAAATCAAAAAGTCTGTTATTTACAGCTGATACTCCAGAATGATCAGAAATCTTTTCATCACTACTTTGGCAAATAAATTTTCTGATACACATGATCAAAGGCAAAGATTTGCTCAGGAATCCAGACATCATTTATTCTGGCAGTGTGCATATGTTAGTAGATCCTTTTGGTCCTCCCTTGGATTAATATGAATTTTGAGAGATGGCTCATACAAAAATCTGAAAGTTCAAAGCTATATTGCTTAGTTTAGTCACCCAGGAAAATGAACTAGAACAATTAAACTATCTAGCATTCAAAAATAAGACTGCAAACTGTTCTAGAAGAGAGTAAAAATTTGTAACCACTGGTATTGGAGACCTTTCTCATTAGCTGGCTCCCTCTTCCAGACAGTACATCATCACCCAAGTTCTTCCTGTAACTGTTCTTACTATTAAAAAATATTTTTCAAAAATGTACATATAATTTCTTAACCAAATTACTAGTTATAGTTCTATTACCCATTGAATGAAAAAAACCTTAATTTTTGTTTGGTTCTCATAACACTGAACTATTTAATTTCTTAAAGAGAAGTTACTTCTCTGTCCCTTTCACAGATGACAACGGTTGTTGCTCAGGTCCACAGTATAAAAGTCATTACTTCCATTGAGTCCAGAGACAGCAACAGTGCAACTTAAAGCTAAAAGGCCAAATTAATAGGTTCAAGTCAGTATCAAATAAATGGGGGTCTCAGGCACAAACCCTATACCCTATCTTGCCCTTGGAAGGCAGTGATAAACTTTGGTTGAGTCAAGTAGGGCAGTGCACAGTGCCTGCAGTGCTTGCTGCTGTATGCATACACCTTCAAGCACTCTGCCAGACTTTCAGCCTTTTCTTTGGGCCTTAACTAGAACCTGTCTAATTTTGTAGGCATGGAGAGTGTCACCCCTTGCAATATCAGAAGGTGGACAGGATTACCGGGATTGAGCCAGCAGTTCTCAAGGAATTGTCAGTGTTTCACAGTTTTGGTTTAATACCTTGGGAGGAGAGCTCCTGTTTCTGCAAGCCAGGCTGAATCCAGCCACATGCTTTGAGGAACTGAGGGGATGGGGGAGTCGAGGGGTAACTCATGAGCAGGGTGTGATCAGTACTTGCAGGAATGCTGCCGGAGAAGGAGTCGTGGGAGGTACAGCTGGGACCTGCAGCAGTTCTACTGGCAATCCCAGAGGAACCTGCCGGGGTTTCTGTTTCGGCAGCCAAGGATCTGAGCTACCCTGCAATAATATCCCCCCAGTGGCATTAGGAGCTAAAGCGGCAGCACCATCTTAGTTGCTGGCAAACCATTGACAGCTCCGGTGCTGTAGTCTGGGCACTGCTAGGTTTACATTAACAAGGTACCGGCAACAAAAGCAAAAAGGGAAACCTAATCTTGTCCTTTCGCACAGTTTCATTCCTATGTCCCAGTCTTTCACATCCTGCAGTCTGCTTATCCTTGTGCCGGACCCTACTGCAGCAGGGAGGGCAAGGGGGATTGCGACCTGAAACCTTATACCAAAGGTCTATGAGCACAAGAGGCTGAAGATTCCCTGAGAGAAATTCTTGCCTGGGCTTCCTAAGAGGTAACTAGAGAGCTGCTGTGCCTTCCCTGTCCATTGCATGAGAGCCAGACAGTGTCTGAACAATTACTATTTGATTTGGGTTAAGAGTCAGACACCACCCGGGGCAACATCCAGACTGCAGCCAGGGATACTGTTTCCGGAAACAGAAACAACAGGTGGGAATTTGCAAACGGCAATGCTTTACACACTTAAAGCCCCACTGTGTTTCAGTGCAGACCATTAAAACACAAGAATACATTTTTCAGGGTGACTTTTTGCATTGTGTTGTAGCAATATTGAGAGTGGAGTCTACCCCTGAATTCCCTGACCCTTTATAGCAGCTGATGATCCCAAACTCAGTGATGCAAGTGCTGCCTTACTTTCTTTGCTGTTCTGATTTGTGTTTGTCAGATGAATGTGCACCACATCATGCAGTGAGAGAGCATGGAGGTAGTGAAAGGAGGCTGCTGTATGACAGGAAAAGGACGTTACTTTCAGAACTCCATTTTAATTAAGGCTGTAATCCTGATTTCTTTAGTTAGCTGATAGAGTGGGTGAAAAATTGCAGCAGGTCATTGGTGACTCCAATCATGCAAAGATATAAAGGAACAATATACTCTGATTTCTGGAAGTATACATGCTCTACGCAGGCCTTCCTGTCATCTCTATGGGTACAGACAATACCTGGATGGACAAAAATTGCTCTCTGAAGACACCAAATGTTTTGTGAAACAAACTAACCCCCAACACACAAACATATTTTTTCTTCTTAGCAGACATCCACAGTCAAAAATGTGTCATTGCTGCTCCTTATTCATTTGTATGTTCAAGAGAAAATTTGCTCAACTTCCAATTCAGACAATATATTTTATCACCTCTGACTATCTGGCTTAAAATACTAGGTAGGTACATTACTCATTTCTTAATTTAGTGCTTCTTCACTGAACCTATTCATGTTGAATGGACTGATGGTTTCATGACATTATTTCCACCTTGCCTCAATAACTGAAACTATGCAAACAGAACAACAAAACATAAATAGACTTCTTAAATGCAAGGAAATTGGGAAGAAAATACCCATAATAAACTTTCTGTTATTATTATGGTCTGGGTACAATTCCAAGTGTAGGAAGACCATGCGTTACTATGCTTTTATAATGAATAGAAGCAACATTAGCATCTGAGGCCAACAGGTGAAAAAAACTGGCAAAGTACTAATGCACATTGGGCACAGACATGAGAAGGTTTTGTCTCGAAAGAATACACACTCCCGATCTTTCCCTTTTCCTGTGAAATCCTGGACTGGTTGTCACCTGACACCTCAGACTATCAGGTTAACGCTTAGTGAATGTTCCCTTCATGTTTACACCTGAAGGAAAACTGAAGTGATTTCAGGGTTTAAAAAGCCCTGTGGCATTCGAAATCCCCTACGAACTCTCTGGGAAGCTCAGTTCCCAAGCCACAGCTCCAGTCTAGCACTGCAAGAGGCACAGCAAAATTCCACATATGACATTACAAACGTGCCCTAAACCGTACCCCAGAGGGACCATCTCTGAGGCTGCCGGAGCGCTTCAGTCCCAGTTCCCCTGCAGACCTCTGGCTCTGTGCTGAGGCTGCTACACAGGGTGCCAATTAGTGCCAGCCGATTGCTCCTGTGATGTGCACACCTCTTTGGGAGCCAGACTGAAGCTCCCAGCTCATTTCCTATAGGTCACTGGATGTTATCAACTCTGTCCAGGATTGACTAAGGCCCAATTTGGATTAGCAATTTAGCAGGAAGGTCCTGTGTAGCACTGCCCTCCAACCTCTCTCATGTAAGCAATTTGAATACAGCAACTTCTCGGCTGCAAATTGACCAGTTCCAGAGGGAGGGGTGTTAGAAAACTCCAGAAGCAAGTACATTTACAAAGCCTGCTGTAAAGTGTTATTGGGAAATTAAACTGTGCCTTGCCCCCTTCACCTCTTGCTATGTAGACTGCATTTAAAGGATTTCATTAGGGCCAGAGGCCAGAGCTTACATTTCTGTTGCCAACTGAAATGAATCATGGAACAAATTGACTTAAATGGGAATTCCAATAAAATACTGGGTTGAGAACCAGGGAGTCAACAAATATTCAGCCACTTCAAAAATTTTAAGACATGAAAAAATACATAGTTTTAAAGTCTTCTTCAATCTAATTTAATGAATCCACCTCAATAAAATGATGAGAAGAAGAGTTACTTGAAAAGTATGTGGCATTGTAGGCCATAGGATACCTGCAGTAGCTAAACTTTCACTGCTGTTATTACTTAGAAGTGTATTCTGTGGTTTTCCAATGTTTATTTCCCTTGAGTTGCAATCACTTTTACTAGCTAAACTTCTGCCAAATAGTTATCATAGACCCTACAGAACTGATTCCAGTGCCAGTCACTATCAGTGGGAGCAGCACCCTGTGATGGTTCCTTTTGCCTACATTCTCATTCCTGATGCTGCTATGGAATGGGAATGGGATACAAACAGTGTGTACAAACTCCTCAGACTGATTCCTTAGCTAATCCTCAAGATGTGCAATGGTTCCTTTTAACCACATTAAATGAGTACATCCACAGTGCACATGCAGTTATGCCTAGCATAAGACAACATCATGACTGTACCCATGGAAGGAATTGTAAAGGAATTGTATGCATAGGTTGTCATAGAAGTTGCTAAAATTGTATCATTTTCATATAGAATCAGAAGCGCTGTTATTCTAAGATGAAGGTGTTACAAACTTTCTGTGCATCTGATCCAGCTCAGCCACATCTGTACTCTAGAGGTATGTAAACACTCAGCAAAAATACAAGGATATCTGCTTAGCAGTGTCAGCCACTTGAGGTGCTCCATTTCCTTGACTCCTGCTCATCTTTGACAGATGACTGTAATGCAATAGCTCAAAGGAGGTAGGAAACATGAGATTGAGACACCCCTGCAGGGCTCCACTGAATTTCAAAGGTGCCAGCAGCAAGAAACACAGTAAATTAAAAAGCTAGAGTGACAAGAAGTGCAATCTCCAGGGCTAAATATATCTTGTATGTTGTATGAAGTCACAATGTAACAGGCTTCTACTGGAGAACAGCTAAGACTTCTTATTTAAGACTTAAATTTCTTAAGTTAATAAATAAAAATCTAATAAAAAATGAAACTTTCTGAGTGTGGGCCACATGCTGAAGGGCATGAGAAAGCAGTTGGGGACTTTTGTGCTCCCCTTGCTCCTGACACACAAAGCACCCCACAGCCAAGCAAAACCAGGAGGTGCTCCCTGTTTGTATTGGGATCAGGTTAAGGCAACTCAAAGGGACACATGAAAATTGGAACATTCCATTTGTTGTAGTCCTGTCCATTCCAGCATGACTTGATTGCTGGAATTCCTGGGCTTTACAAGTGGAGCTGAGTCTGTTCTTTGTGGCACCTGATGTACCCACTTTGCTGGTGACTCATGATGCTATCCCTGCATTTTACATCTGTCTTTGCTAAGACATCAGGCAACAAAGAATAAAAATCAAAATGATTTTATTATTCTTGTTTCTTGAGGACTGAGCTGAGCTGTTTTCCAATGCCTTTTATACAGAAAAGGCACAGAAACTGTCATGCTGAATTGCAGTATTTGGGGCTGATCTTTACTTGCACAGATGGGGGGACGCCACCAATTTTCTTGGATATTTGTACTTCACAATGAGGACTTACTATATCATAAAAAAGAGGGATATCTTCCTACCAGATCACATTCTATGTATAATAATAATTTAAAAATAAATTTAATTCTGTCAATGAGTAACTTCTAGTATGTAGGTGGGAAAACACTACTTATAGAAAATAATTTGTTACAAGAGAAAGCTGGACAAATTCCTGTTATAGGAATTACATTTTTAAGACAAAGAACATACTTTAATTAAAACTGCCTGTTTAAGGACATGCCAAATAAATCCTGAAAGTCTCTAAGTCAAACCTGATCATCTTTTTAAACTCTGCGTATAGAGCACAACAGAAGTGATAAGCTTGAGACAGCTTTATTTAGTGGGGCTCTATGGCCTTTGGTAGGTCATGGGGTCAGAGAATATCAGTCACCAGGGCTGCCTTTTCTGATACTTTAATCTTTAAAACCTTCCAGTGAAACTGTGTGACCCATCGTTAGCAAAACGCATAAAAAATGACCAAAGTGCATATTTGGTTGCACATGACATCATAAATTACCAACAGGACCATTCTGAACAATGAGTTTTCCCTGGAATTAACTAAGAAAGAAATGGGGAAACAGGGCTCCCACTGTCACCACTGCCTATCAGCAGACACCACCAGGATGAGCTGATGCTGCGGTGCCCCAGCCAGGTCTTCACCCCCAAGAAGTCACTCATCTCTGCCAGAGGTGAAATCTTGAAATCACTTTGACCGAGCTCCCCAGACAACACATTTGTAAGACACCAGCAGTAACACCTTACCCTGGGAAGTACAAGGCAGTGCTGGCTATCTGTGTTTGATCCCATGCTCCCCTCCTGCCTCACTACCTTCCACAGCTCCAAGACCATGAAGAGGACACAATTTCCTTTCTATATATCCTTTCACGAAAGTTTCACTTGATTAAAGGTTGTTCAAATACTTTTACTCATAAGGAATGGACATGTTGAAAAAAGACATTATTAAAGATATATTCAACCTCAAGCCAAGACACTAAAATCAAACCAAACATAAAAGACCAGGGAAACACACTGTAACTCACTCAGTAGTGTAACAAAATGCTATCACTGCAGAAAAACACAAAAGTAATAAAAGTAACTTCAGCCTTAGTAGCTTTCAAAGTGTTAGGTACTGATGGAAATTTCCTAACCTGATTTAAGAAATCTATTCTGCTCTGCAGCCTCCTCATTTTTTTCCTCTGTGATGTGAAATTTCAAAAGCCTCCAGCATTTTTTCTAATTCTAAGTTGAAGTTCAAGGAATGAATCTACAATTTGTTGAAAAATTACTTTAAATAATAACAATATTTTAATACGTCCCACAGCCACCGCCATTCTTTTACACTTCTTGGAAGGATTTCCTGACAAGTGGGAATGAATTAGGAGCTAAATATCTTTGTAAACACAATTTGAGCAGGAAATTAGAGTATGGCTCCTAAATCACCTGAGAAGATAAAGTCACCTTTTTGGTTATTTGGTCTCCTAACATTTTTATTTATCTCTATTTAGATTGCAGGTATATTCCAATTGTTTTTGATTGGGTTTTTTTAATAGCAAAAGGCAAGCAGCTGTAATGGAAGCTCAGGAACCTCCTTTACAATTATCATTTGTTTTGTTTACAGGCAGTGAAACACAGAAATAAGGGACAGGATCACAGCAACTCTACTCTTCATTAGAAACATCATGTCCAAATAGTGACAGGTTCCTCAGTCTGAGAAAACAGATTCATTCCTACATGAGTTTCTGCTCTAAAAACAGCCAATTTCTTTCATTCCTGTATCAGGAAATAGATTTCACCTTTATACAATTTAGTCAAGGAACTAAATAGAAGAGGAAAAAAACTGTAAATTTCAAACACTTACTTGGAGCTACACAAAGTTCCTTACTAGAAAAGACTAGTTTCTTGTTAGTGAGGTTACTTGGGTTGTTTTCTTTTTTTTACTGTACACATACCATTAAGTAATATCAGTCCAGGTACAGAATTCAGTATGCATGCATTTGGAAACTGCAGAACTAATGTGCAATCTAAACTCAGCCTAAATGCTTATCTGGGCTTGATTATTAAATATCTTGTGAAGTCCTTAACACACAGCACTAATGTTGTTTCATTCAATGCACAAGATAGTCAATGCTCATTTTAAGATAAATTCACTATTTTGTTCCATTATTTATATTGCAATCCTTTGTAGTGCCCTTTATTTCCTATCTGTGGTTCAAAACCTGTCCTGAAGACAAATTTATTTACTTTGCCCAGGCAGTTGTTTGGTGCTTATCATCAGAGAATACAAGTGATTCAGCCATATTATTTTTACTGCAGCCTGGAAAAAGTCAGCATCCATCTCATACAGATGACAAAAGATGTACAGGGAGAGAGACACAGGTACCCCAAATCTGAGACATCTGGCACATGAGCTGCAAGAGAAGATAGCACTACTCATTATTCTGTAAATTCAAAACAACTCTCTAGTGACTTCAGGAGTAGATGTGGGTGTTCAAGCTTCTGATTAATCAGAATGTAGGATCTTGCAGTCAGCACGCAGAAGCTGGGGAATACATGCATGATATGAAAAATTTACTGACTTTGCTAAACATCAGTGGCAGGGACAAGACTACAGCCCTATTTTTCAGAGTCTTATCTAGCTTTTCACCTATATATTTCCTTTCCTGAAGTCTTTGATTTATCTACTACATGCCATCCAGCTGCAAGAAATGAACAGTCTCTTCCACTGCACAGGTTCCCTGAGCAGGTCTAACTTGGGGTCTGAATAAGGCAGAAATCCCACAGGAGGTGAGGACATGGAGAGAGAGAAAGAGGCAGTAGATAATTACTGAGTTAGAGACCGTGCTCCAGTGCACGTGAACAAATGACCTCAAATCTGCCATTTTTTTAGCTTTTGAATATTCCACTTTGGTACCCTAAAAATATTTTATGTTATTATTATTTTTCATGCTACTGCCATACAAAATTCTGTGATTTATGTGCCAGAGAACTTGGTTATGCTACAACAGAATTTGGAAGAGCAGGACTAGAGGGACATTTTCATATATAACTTTTTTAACTTCATGCTTTGCTTTTTACTTAAAGGCAATTTTGATTTTGTTAGGTTTTTTTGTTTGATTGGCTAGGGGGGTTTGGGGGAGAGATATTTGTTGTTTTTTATTTAAAATATGGAATTAATTTCATGTGTGTGCCTTTCTTGAAAAACTTCACATTCTAAATAGTCCATTTTTTCTTTTTTTAATTAAGAATGTCTTTTCCGTGATATTTATTGAAAAACAAGCCTCAGACCTCCTTTAAGCACCGAGATTTGGATCACTTTAAAGGACTGAACATAAAATGAAAGCTGACTGAACATCTAAATCACATCCAGAGTGGGACCATCCACAGCAGGGCTCTGATACTGGGGGGCACACTGCAAACATGCCCTTGAGAGCGTCACCTAGATGAGCCCAAGAACTTCTCCATAAGAAACACACTCAAATTCCCACAGTGTGGTTCTCTGATTGCCACCAGTGTTTTGCAGTTTTGCCTGCGAACGGGGGGGATTTTCTTTCCCGTTTGGGCAGTGGAACTCTCCCGGCTCTCGGCAGCGCAGGGGGCCATCCTCCCCGCGGAGCGGGGCTGGGAGCGGCGCCGGGAAGGAGGAGGAGGAGGAGGAGGAGGAGGAGGGGGAGGAGGAGGATGCCCGGCCCGGGCACGCCGCGCTCCAACGCCGGGCCAGGAGCATCCTCTAGCGGCCAGCGCCGCGGGAAGCCCCTGCGTACCCCAGGAACAAGAATCTTCTGGAAGGCGGAGGGAAACCGGCAACCGGGGAAAACGGGCAGGAGCCAGAAGGGTACTCAGAAGATGAAGGGTATTTCGCCGGTCTCATTTGTACCTCCGTGTCAGCCTAAGCGGGAGACAGCTCTCTCCTCGGCGCTGAGTAGCACGGAGAGTCGTTTCCCTTTCCGCTCTGGAACACCCTCATCATCAGCTGTGCTTCGGCGTGTAAGAAAACAGCAACAAAAGGAACGGAAACACACACGCACCCACCACCCTCCCTCCCCCAAACTTAAAAACAAAAAAAACCCGGACACGACAATATCCCTAAACACCCACAAGAAACTCCAAATGAAAACAAACCAAAACATCCCACAAATCCAACCAGTCTGAAAGGACTGTGTACACACTCTGAAGTGTGCTACATTTGCATCAAACTTGTAGCCACTTCACTTAATCAACAGCCACATTACATTCTCATTCATTCATACGGTGAGAAAAAAAAGGACAAATGCAAAAGAAAAAAGAGCAATCACAGGAACTTACCATTTCCCCAGACCATAAAACAATCTCATTGTGGTTAAAAATAATCAAATATATAACCAACCAACCAAAAAAAATTCAATCAAATACATAAATATATAAAAAATATATAAAGAATTGCCCGGTAAGACTTCCCCAGTTTAACTGCTTGGGAATTTTAGAGAATTTGGTACAGATGTGGACTGAAGTTTGGCTCTCTATACTATTTTTGTAAGATGGGATTGAGGCGAGTAAAAAGCCTGCAGTTGGTACACACTGGTTGAAAACGTAAATTAGTTTGTCAGGGCACAAATCACGCAGCGAAGTCCAGGAACTAGAAGGCAAAGCACAAGTGCCTAATGTTTTACACCCATGAGGATTGCACCTGGGATCAGAACTGGTCACCTTAGGAGCTGCAGGATGAGGAACATGACCAAGACGCTTTGGGTTTGGTGGGGAGGGTGGCTCCTGGGAGACTTGCCGCCTCACACGGCACCCTTTTCTCTTTTCCTTTGGCCAGCTGCTTTCTCTCTGGCAACATTTGCCCTCCAAACACATCAAAACAGAATACATTCACCTGGACTACTCTTAATAGTCTAACACATTCCAGCCATGCCTTGATTAGGAAAAAAGGTAGTACATTTTGACAGGTATGACAGCAATATGGTCAAGTGCAGCCAGTATATTTACAGAAGTGACTATGTTTGACTCCCAGGCAAAGCTTAAAATTAGTCATGTCCCGATGGGTAATATTTTGAAATATTTTTTTCTAATTTACCATGAGTTTCTACAGAGGATAATTTTAGGGAATCTTTGCCATGTTTTAAAGCAGACTGTATTAGCTTGTCTTCTCAGGAAAGAAAAGTGTGAGTCAGTTTTCTCTCATTTCTGCCTGGATGCAGCCAGAGACAGGAGAGCAACATGCCAGCAGCAGTGACTAAGCCCCCATGTGCCTGTGGATTAGCCATGACCTGGTCACCATGGAAGGCACTCCAGCAATCTCAGACTCTGCTGCCCCAAGGGTGCTGGCCCTGAAGTACTCATCACCAAAGAGAAGTAGATAAAGAAATTTAAGTACTCCTGATGTCCATTAGACCTTGGTGTGAGACACACACCAAGTGCAGTGTGTTGAGGGCAGCTGTCTGTCACATTGCTCTAGATGAAGAAAACAAAAAACTCTCAGGAAAACAAACAAAATTACTTCTGCGGTGAAAACTATCCTTCAAGCACTTAACCTACAGTCCTATCAAGGAACCCTGAAGCCTAATTTTTAAACACATGGCACAGATCACCTGCACTGCTGATGTAGTGTTACAAACCTTCTTTTATATTTCAGTGCAGTGGGAACCTAGAGACACTTCTGGTAAAGACACAATGTGGCAGGAGAGCAAACATTTACTCTCAAATTTCAATCAAACTTCAAACCAGGTCATGACATAGCATATATACATTGTTATGCATATATATGTGTATATAAGTGTATGCATAAATTCTGTACTTAATTCAATATGCACACACAAAATGATGCAATCTTAATTGCCTATTACAACTTAAGACATTTATTGTCTACATACTTATAAGAATACAAACATATGCTCAGGGGGAGGCAAAAGGAATATGAGAAACTTAAAAGAAAAAGAATTAGGAACAGAAGACATGATAAAGTCCAGGCACAATTCTGGTAAGTTTGCCAATAAAAGATGTACCAGGAGGTGACAAGAGACAAGCAAAGAGGATGACCTATGGTGTTAGAACATAAGATAAATTAGAAAGCTACAAAATTACTAGCAGGATAGAGAATGTGGTAATAATTAGTCCCTCTTTCCCATTAGGGAGCCTCAAATAAAATTATCAGGCAGCAGCTTTAAAACCTGCAAGAGAAGTGCATTTCCACAGAGCTCGTAAGATCCTAAAACTCATGGCCACAGAACACTTCATTAAGTGAAAATGTCACCAAGAAAAAGGTTGCAAATATATTCAAGAAGGTAAATCACAGCTATTAACACAAAGATACAGATATGACCCCTGGCTTAGGATAGTCAACTGCCTGATCCATAAAAAATGTGTAAGTACAGAAGGGATGAAGAAACATCACTATTTATATGACCAATTTTTCACATTTTCCATTCTTTACCTCCGTAAGGTTTTATTTTACTTGTCCTCTCTATCTAAGCTTACGTCTGTAGCCTACGAATTACTTTACCCATCACAAATGTTTCATACTTTGTTGCTACTGCTGTAATCATCAAACATTCACAGCATCCTTCCAAACCTGCCTATTCCTATATAATTCAGTGATGCCCTTTCAGCATCCCAGAGTAATCCAAGAAAAGGGTTTGTATTTATTCCCTTCTAAGTCACTCAGTAATTTTCACCTGGTAGATTTACTGGTTTTTATTACCTTCTATTTCACCTTACAATACTGAACTTCTAGGACTTTTAGAAATGGAGAAGTGAAAAAAGCATAACTTATAAATAATACTGTGATAATCCTATACACATAATAGTGAAGAACTGAACAGCTCTTTATAACCACTGCTTTATCTTACTGACAGTGATTTGCTGGAAAATGCACTTACAGATTGATTCTTAATGAATTACTAAAGCTTTATTAATGCTACAGGTAGCATGGACTGTTATTCCTCCAGTAGGAATACCTCCATGAAAAGTTCACAGGTGGCACAGATGTGTTGGATTCCCTTTCAAAAAGCTAAAAGTGCTCCATATTCAAGTCAGTATTGCTGCAAATTTGCCAGCTAATCAGGGCAGAGCTAAGCACCATTTGTTAGAGTTCTTGCAAGCTCCACAGAGATTAAGCACTCATATAAACTTAAAAAGGGTTTCAAACTGAAATGTTCACAGCCTTTACTACAGTGGAGTTTAAACCTCCATGGCTGAGGTTTGCAACTGCTACCAGAATGTCGCAGAACAGAAGGAGGATCATTACCAAAACCAGCAGCTGAAGAAAAAAATGCACCAAAATCAAAGCAATAACTCATGCCTGCCTACAGACAATCTCATCATTCCATTACATACAAAGGACATCTTAGCCATGACTGCAACTCAGTATTAAGCCAAACACATTCAATAATCACTGAAATATTGTTATTATTGGTTTTTGTTCACATAAATGTGTTGTGAACATAGTAGTCTGCTGAAAGCAAACTGATACCTTTTCACAGGCAGGGATCCACTACCTTCAAAATGTTATCCTCCAAGTGTAAAAATACAGATAATTTAAACCATCTTCTGGATTAGGTTTTGCTTTAGTGTCTTTTCTTCCTTTTTTTTTCCCTTGTCAGTAAAGATACAATTCTACTCTCTCAAAGTTGACAAAGACTGGACAAACTCATCCTTTTAATAAAAGAATGTTTTTTCTTAACCAGTCTGTTACAAAACAGACTTGATTTGATGCTGGTGTGGTGAAGTTGGAAAAACTTTAGGTACAAATTCTGCAGTATAAGATGGAAGGTTCATGGTGGAGAACAGGCATTTGAGTTCCTACTGACTCTGTAGAGCACACAGGCTGACACATTTTATTGTTGCCTAGCAAATACTAGACATATTTATCCTTCTTTAACAAAGGAAGTTTTACCCCTTATTCTGCAACAACAACAAAATAATTTCTGTATAGTAAATCACTCAGAAAACAGTCCCATGAATACTAAAAGCAAACTAATTCAGTCTCCTTGTAAATAGGCATTATACTGAAGTTGATATGGAAGTTTATATTTTGCCTTGTCATGTCCCATCTGCTTCCATCCCTCACGCCAGAAAAAACCTTCCCAAGTGTGTTGGTATTCCATTGACTTAGTAAAGAGGTATACAGATTTCCAGGAGTGTAGGGGCATGCCACAGTCTCAGTACTGGGATAGGGAAGTTTGTTAAACAGAAAAAAAAGTTTTCTGTGTCATCACTGAATGGAATGAAAGCTGTACAGCTTGACCTTTATCAATGATCACCTCCCCATCCCCAAATTACCTCAGCTTTGGTTGGTATTCATGACCCTGCCTTCAAANNTTTGGTTGGTATTCATGACCCTGCCTTCAAAAGGCTAGTATTACCTTAAATCACCCTTGTAAAGGGACCACATTTATAGGTTCTACTGTCTTCACAAAAGAAGGGGGATGTTCAATCACAAGCCTTTCACATTAGAATATGCTGCATACTACCTTTTGTATATTTACCCAGATCAGAAATAGGACAGGACTTATGGGCCTTTGGTTTGTGGTTTTTTTGTTTTGTTTTTTTTTTGTATCCAGGCTCTTTTCTTGCATACAACATACCAAATTCAACTTAGACCTAAACAAAAAAGTGATCAACTTAT
>WAAG01046601.1:2699-33855 GCA_013390105.1 Tichodroma muraria
TCCATTTTCTGGTTGTTTGCTGATGCAGCTGGTAGAAAATATCTCCATTTTTCTTCCTGGGAAACATTTCTGCTGGCTGTAAGACACAAAAATGGTCTTGTAAAAAATAAAAACAAAACAGAAGAAAGTCATGTTTTGTAAAGTTGTGTTTCTCAATATAGGGATTATCTAAATTTTAACCTTGTGTGATTTTCAGATGTGGTGATGCTTTTGAAGCTCTGCTGAGGTTACTGTGCAAGGATATAAAATTCTTTATTCTAAAATGCTTTCATATGCTTGAAGATGAAAGCTTTGAAGCATAAATCCCTAAGAATACCTCAAAATGGAAGACAAAATGAATGCAATGTTGATTTTTTCGGAGTTCAGTTATTTTGGTTTGGTTACTTTGAGTTTCTTGACTTTGAGCAATCATGACTTATCATTATTTGGACTTCTAATAACGGGAGACACTTTCCTGACAAGACCTTACAGACAAAAATTGGCTCCCTCTGTGTTGGTAGGTGAGGTTTCTTCTTCTTTTCTTTCTCACTATTTTTCATAATCACTGATGTAGCTTTTGGCTGATGGGTCTCACCAGGCTTTTGAAAAATCACTTCCCTGGAAGTGTTCTAGGAGAGGTTGGATGAGCTCTGAGCATTCTGGTCTAGTGAAGGTTCCTTTCCCATGGCAGGGAGCTGGAATGAGATGAGCTTTAAGGCCCTTCCAACCCAAACCACTCTGTGATTCTATAACTGATCTCCTCCCAGCTGAATAATGCCCAGACCGAGAGCTAGATTCTAAACCGAACTGGTGAAAATCCAAAACAATTCTGCAATATATGGTATGATATGGTTATTTGTCATAGATATTTAGGTGTAGATAGATATAGATAGATAGATATAGATATAGATATAGATATAGATATAGATATAGATGATATAGATATAGATATAGATATATTGGTGATGTTGACAGAGGAAGCTTGAATTTGAATTTGGAAACAAATTTGGATGGGTGACATCAGCTGCCTTAAACTGGTTTATAAGACAAACTAAATGCGTGAAGCAGCAAATTCTCCAGTAATCATGAAATCAATCAGATGGGGCAGGAAGAGAAATGAAGGCTTTTCCACCAGGTAGTTTAGATTTGCTTGGGCATGTGATTCTTTAATTCAGCCATCAGCGCTGATTCAAAGTCTAAAGCAAAGCCTTGATGGAAAAACCTGGGATTTATGATAAAAGGAAATAAATCATTCCCTGTTTCTAGCAGAAGAAATGTGAGCATCTGTGTTTTCAGCAACCTTCTGTCTCATTTCCACATCTTTCCCTCTGAACAAAGTCCTGACTGACACTGGGGGAATCAATGTTCTTCCTGTCTAGGAATCTCTCTGGCTGAGTACTATGAATTCTGAGTATCATGAATAGAATCCCCAGAGGCTTAGTCTCCCCAGGTCTGGATGAAATAGATTTGAAACTCAAATGCTGTAATAATGCTGAGAAGAGGTGTGTGTCTCTGCAGCCATCATTCAAACAAACCCTTGTTTATTTCACGTGCTGTTTCCTTTGTATTTGTGTCCAAAAGGAAAGAAAATATTAAAGATTCCATGAACTCATGAAGATTCAGAGCTGAGCACAAGGCATTTGGAGATTCTTCCAGATGTTTCAGTGAAAATCAGATACTGATTTGCAGTTTGTTGCTCATGACTAAGTTTGCTAGAATACAGACTTCTACAGCCTTCTTTTAAAATTCAAAGTCTTGAATTATCCTCCAAAAAGCCAGATGCCAGAATTCTTGCCTAAAGCTTTAAGGAATAGAAGCAGAAGGTGACAGAATCGTGGGCCAGTTCTTCTGCACCTTCTGAAGGTCACTTTGCCTTACCAGGTGCACTTTGAAGATACTTTGCCAAACATAGTGTGTGATCTTTTTAATTCTGCGTGGTTTTTGTGTGCATATCTACACCTTTTGAATAGCGCTTGGGAAAGGCAGGTACATCATTTTTGCTACTGTTTTAAATGACAGCTCAGGCTGCAGGCTTTAGGAAGTACTCAATCTTAGTCCTTTAATCCTCCTTGAATGCTACTGCACTGCTGCTTTACCCACAGTAGGTTCTGGGGTTTGTGTGAGTGTGGAAAGTGAAGAGAGTCACTGTGGCAAATGAAGTATCCTGAAATGTAGCTATTACAGAGTATTAAGTAATTGCCCTTGGAAAGAAGTGATAGTAGGAAATAATAGCACATTCATTTTGTTGTTGAAAATGGACTGTCTAAGCGTATATCTGAAAATTCCAATTAAATTCAATCTTGATGCTCACAGCAGATAAGTATAATGAAGAGTCTAAGAGATTTTCTTTCATACATATGAATAAAATAATTACTATGCAGCATATCTAAGTAGTTGACGCCATCAGAAAGTCTACCCTTGAAAAACAAGAAAGGAAGAAAATGTCCTTTCTTTTGTAGTCAGAAAGAAAGTATTGACTATGTATGTGGCATATTTTGGATGTCACTGACTGTAAGATGTGTTTCTTTACAAACATGACAGTTCTACTAAGCATGGTACAAAAATTCCTTGCTCTTCTACGAACACGGCTAAACTTATCTCTTTGAGAACGTGCTGAATATTGTGTCTTCTAATGTGACATCGTCTGTCCATAGGTTCCTGGTGCAACAATGACACACACTTTCACTGGGCTTTGAAATTATGCAGCATGTTTATCCACCCACTGTATGTTCTTTTATCTGCTTTGAACTGGAAGTTTTGCCTCTGGTACTTAAATGGCAGTCATAATTCTTATGTCAGGGAAAACTGTCCATGCTTCTACATATCAAAAACTGGTAGAAATACAGTGATGCAAATTAAAGTAGTTCAGGTGACTACTCTTCATTAATTAAATTGACTTGCAGCTCATCACTGGCAATGTAGGACAAAATTAGTAAACTTCCCTTTGTGTGTTTCTCTGGTTTCAATAAAGTGAACTTGACTTCTGAGGCAAGGCTCCTGCCAGGGTTACTTACAGACAATATGAGGTGAAAACATTTGTTTAGCAATATGCCTATTCTAGACTGAGAAATTAGATTTTGTACCTAATGTTCTCCATTTTACAATTGACATGAACAATAATGTTTGGCAAATAATTCTGAGGTTCCAGTTCAGGAAACACATTTTGATTAAAGACTCAGAATTGCATGAAAGCATAAAATCAGACATAATCTTTCTTTTTATCTTGTGATTCTCATTATGAATCCAGTGACTTTCCAACTTCCAAGTCTTTCTTTGCATTTCTTTCTCTCCCCTCTTTTGTACCTCAGAGGAAATAATTTGAAAACAGAGGCTTGTTAAATTACCGGAGTTAGTTTACCTGAAAATATCTGATAATGTCATCAAAGCTGCATGTTCTGAGCATGTTTTCATTACAGGCAAAATCCCTGCTCTTTCTTCATGACAGATATACCAACACTAGCTTTATCATTCTCAGTCAGAGATATCTTACACTAAATTCTCGTATCTTCCAAGTTTGCTACCGGCTTTGCTGGAAATCTAGATGGAGAAAAGGGGCAGATGAGGCACACACGGACTGTGAACCTGTGACTGGAAAATTTGCATTGATCTTAGGTCCAGGTCCTTAAATGAGAGCAACTATAGCACCTATCAAAGGTTCGTAAACAGAAGGGGAGAAGTTGGGATTGGAGAGAAAGGGAGGAGGGGAGCAGATCAGATTGAGATGTCATCTACCCTCCTTGCAGATTTGTCCATCTTCAAAGTTGTACAGCTAATGGAAGTAATTATCACTTATTAATTTTGCATTATCTTAGCAATTGCAACTCAATAGCACTATATGTCACATGGCTTCTCTTAGATGAAAAGGAGAAAATTCTCTTGACTGCAGTGCCAGAGGAAATATCTCTTTTCAGCAACTGAGCATTAATCTCAAGGAGAAAACTCCAAGACACGCATGTTGCACAGGAGTGAAAAGGTGCTGTAACTTCCAGGGTATTTTTTGGTCTCATCAGCTGTGCCTGGGACTAAACATTACACACATCTTCAGCAGCATCTCTGCAAAAACTCTTTTAGAATAAGCTGAACTTTATTTGCCTAATTTTTGAGAATTATCCCTTCAAATTAGCGACACTACAAATTTTGCTCAAAACTAAAATGACAGATATATCAGAGGAATATTTCTTTCCTCATTATGTGAATATTTCACAAGAATTAAAAGCCCCAACTTATAAACAAATATTGAGTGGGAAAAACAAAGAATGGTTTCATTAGTGCTCCTTTACAAGGGACCAAAGGCTATTTATTATTGACATTTGACTGAGCAGCAAAAACAGAATCCCTAACTTCTGGCAGTTGCATGTACTGTTCTCTTAAAAAAATTTCACAAACATTGCCTTAAAGAGTTAAACATGCCTGAAACCCAAAATGGCAGTGAGGCTGAAGGCAGGCAGTTATCCTAAAGCCAGAGCTCGTAAGTCACTGAGGAAGATGTACCAAGAAACCAGAGGAATGAAGCTTGGTATTAGTTTCTAAGTAACAGAACAAAAACTGTGTGGTTAAATTTGAAATTTGCTTTAAATGCAGCACAGATCTTTCCAAAGGCCTGCAATTACTGCCCAAATGCTAATTTTGCAAACACTTTAAAACTCTGTAAAAATCCCTCTTCATATAAGGCAAACTTTAGCTCATGCTTTCCCTCTCCTACTCAGTACAAACAGAAAGCTGCTACTGCAGAGTACAGAAACAGAATATCAGAATCTGAAGAAAGCTACTGCTATGCTATGATAAAGTACTGCTTACAAACATTTATCTGCTGAAAAAGCATCTGAGATTCCAGACCACAGTGAAGAATTTACCACTAACTAGAAAGTAGCCACATCTGCTGAAGTGAAATAAAAGTATTACCCACCATCAGGGCGCTCCTTCACATAGTTTCAATCTACAATTCATCATTACCCAAAGGCACGGCCCCTGTAAATCCAGCATCAGAGTTCCTAGTACTAGTACAGAAAACAGTTTGCACCCAAGCCCAGGAAACATGCTGCATGATTAAGGAGAACACAAATGCCCGCTGACGTTAAGTTATTAAGCACCATCTCTGTTCAAACGCTGCCAAACACGAGCACAGAAAGCCCCCCAAAGCGAGCAGTCCTAGTTCAGCACAGGACACACAGCGAGCACTCCCCTGCAACACCCACACAGCCACACAAAGCAAACCACACGGTCCCTGACACCGCAAGTCCCTCCACTTCGTTTAGAAACGGCAACAAAAATCCTGCAGCCCTGACACTGCTCCCGGACTGGAGGCTGTGTCTCTCCCAGCAGAAGCTGCAAAGGCTCCAGCTCCTGGTTAGCCCGGGGAAGCTGTGCCTGCTGCAATATCCCAGCACTTACTGCATTGCTTTTCAGCGGAGCGAGAGGGGCTGCTCCTCCCGGGCACACATGGCTCGCTCAGCGAGGCTTCTCTATTCAGCACAATTCAGCTCCAAAGTCTCTGCATGTGGAGGAGAATTGCCCGCGCTCGGTACTGGGGGTTTCTGGCTGCAGTGGCTGCTCACCCTATCCATTGCCTCTGGTGTATGCTAAGTAAGCAATCCCCTGGGTCTTCATAACGAAAGGATGAAGAGTCACAGCTTTCGAGAGCAGATAAGGTGTTCTGCCTAGAGCCTCTGTGCTTCCATGGCATTTTAAAGGCAAAGGGGCTGGGGATGCTTCATCTTGTTTTACAGTTCTGTATCGTGCAAGTTGTCGTATTCTGCAACTTGCAGTGGAATTCTCAGCCAAACACTAATTTACGTGTTTCAGAGAGAGCTCAAGTTAACAATAGAAATTCAAGCCAATGCATTTTTAAATGTTGAGGAATGCACCCTGTCAATTGAACTAAATCTTCTGTTTTTCAGAAGTATGAGTGAAGGGGAGGGGTTTCCTAGCTCTGAAATGCACTGTACCTGCCCTGCTGGGTACAGTCAAAAAGTAGTAGCCTAAAACTTCATGGATTAACATCTCAGTTTTGACAGGCTCCAAGCACTGCTCTAGCCTTGAAGGAGGGACTGTCACCCTTGTCCTTTGCCTGCAGAGTGTCTGTCACTTATGGGGGCTCCTGCAGGCAGATGGGGCAGAATTAATGAGCAGTAATAATAAAAGGGCAGAATGACCAAGAGTCACAATGCCACTAATTTCTCGTTAGGGACCCTAATTTTTTCACTGTACTGAGATGTTTGACTCAGTGTCTTTGGGAAGCCGTGGGGGAATTGCACTTGCTCTCCCCATAACCAGCTGGAGGGGGGTGTACGGGCGAGTGGATTTGTGAAGCCGAACCACTGCCTGCTCCAACCCTGACCTTCCAAGGGGCTCTCAGGAGAAAAACCCCGTTTTGGGGCCATGCTTACCTGTTACCCAGGCCTCCTGCAAATGTGAATTGTGCCTAACCATGTGTGGCAAATCCCTGAAAACAAGTACATTGCAGTCCTGTGGGCAAAAATGGGAATATTTTTTCCACATAGGCACCCCAATAGATAACACAGCAATCATTAATAAACATTTCCTAAGACCAGGTGCTGTGTAAGGTGTTGATTCACTCATCCCCCAGTGCTCTTGGGCATTTTTCTCTGCCACTGATGGGGGCATTAAGATATCACGAGAAGAGCTTTTTGTTGGTGAGGGAAGGTTCTAACCCCCTTAACAAAGGCTTTGAGCATCCCCAGGGGCTGATTATCTTTTCAGATAGCACAGGGAAATCCCAGCCACCAAAATAGTGTGGCTAATAAATTTTTCAGGATTATTAATTGGATTCTTTAGAAAAAGGGCAGTCAAGGACAGGTATCTAGAAAGAGCCCATTTCCCCTTTGGAAAGTATTTTACTAGCTGGACTTCAGTTTCTTTTCTAATTTCTATTTAAATGCAGTTTTCTATGATACCTGTCAGCATCATTGGTCCTGTACCTATTGTTTTCTGTGTTATAATTTCTGTCTGTGAAAATGCCAAAAATACTCAGTCTTCCTGGCTGACAGATGTCGCTGGGAAGGTGCTGCTTTGCACTTTCACAAAAATAACACCTCAGAGGAGAGGGGAAACCAGCACATATCAGTGTCAGTGCCAGTGGATTCCTATGAAATGAGTAGACAATTCTATAGTAGCAAAACTGACCTTTTCTTCTCACTTTTGTGCTCACAACTGTGTTTAGCACCTCAAGGTAACAAATTTGTTGAGTCATAGAAAGAAAAAACCAACAAAGCTGCCTTGAATTTTAAGTTTGTTTTGTGTAGTAATTATGTATTATGTGTGCGTCTTTACTTTTAAAATGCAGACAAGGCACAGTCCCTGTCCCAGGGAATATCCAGTCAAGTCAGACAAAATGATGCAGACCTAACAACCAGGATTGCCAGGTGACAGCCTTGTTGCAAGCAAAGCAGGAAAACCTGGATGGACTGGGAGCTGCAGCATTGGTAGCAGAAACAATAAATTCACACCGAAGGTCCTCAGCCTTTATAGGACCCTGTAGAAAGGAGCTCCAATTTTCCTCTTTGTTCCTGCCTCCCCCTTTTGGATTATATTGATCCTCTGGGTAAGTCCGTTAACTTTCCTTGGTTGGGGGGATAAGCTATAATGGATTTCTTTAAAGTATGAGTTGGACAAAAATAATCAAGTCAGCACCGTAATTAGGTGTGGACCTTCTCAACATTCCAGGAAACACCAGCCCTGGCCATGGGCAGATAACTAGTTATCCTAACAAGCATAATAATCTCATGTTCTGGAGCTGTGGTGAGGGAAAGTTTATAGATTTCAGTGGATCATTTTCCTTTGGTTTTCTGGGCTCCTTGCCTCAGTTCAATAACACAGGAACTCCGCTATGCTAACACATCACTTTCTGCTGGTAACAGTATTTTAAACCCCGAAAACAAGGAACTAGGCACCTGATTTACTGGGGAGAGGCACACAGACTGAGAGCATGGACTCAAAACCTCAAGGAGACATTGAAAACCTAAAAGCACCATTGTGCCCTCACCAAAAACTGCTCAAAACAAAAAGAAACACAAAAATTTTTTAAAATCATTTCAATAAAAAGCAAATACATTGTAAGATAACTCTCCCATTTAAGGACAGACCAATAAATAGCCTGGAAGTGTGGGGCTGTCAGGTGGTTGTTGTGTAGGGAGCTACCAGTGACTAAGAAGAAGTATTGCACAAGATGATTTAACTGAGGAGCTTTTCCAAGACAGCTGGAGAGTATATTGTATTTGCAAACTGCAATAAAGGAGAATTGAATTTTAACCTTCCTGCTAGAGAAATATAAAGGGTTTATAATTGACTCTGGACATGTAATATTGAAGAGAGCCATATAGCACAGAGTGCTTGTCCATGAGAAAAACAAACCAGTTCAGGTACAAATCTGTTTGTTGCAAATTTATTTATTTATTTGTCATAAATATATGATATTTGTATAGTAACAGTATAGCTGTGTCAAGAACAGGCTCTGTATGATTAAAAAATTTTGGGAGCATCTGAATTAGCGTTACAGGTTATTGTGGCTGCATGGAATAGCCCTAGGAACATTCTGGGATAACTTGTAGTAGTTACTGTACAGCAGGGTGAAGAGTGTGGCCTGCACTGAGGGAAGCTGAGCTGCAGGCCAATGACTGCAGGAAGATCACCTTGCCACTCCTCTTTCAGCTGGGCAAGAGGAAAAATGGGGAGAAAGACACCGAGAGAAGGGTGTTCTGTGCCTCCTTCTAGAGTTACACATGGAGTTAGGACAAAACTGATCGTCCCCTTACCTTAGATATTTAAATGAACTGTGTAATTCAAATTTGAGTTCTTCTCTTGCTTTGTCATCTTTCAGCTGGCTCTGTGGTCAGCTGCTCACTGCAACCTATAGAAATCAAGGACTAGAATAAGGACTGCCTTACTTCGCATCTCATGACAGTAATTAGAGGAAAATTTGCCTGATATTGTGTCCCAGAAGAAAAATAGTTATTAAAAGAAGACATTTGCACATAAAGGGTTAGAACAATATTAGTTTCTTTTATGTGTGAGACCAGATTTGCATCCACACTGAATTAACTTGTCACAGTTAAATTGTGTTTAATGTGTGAGAGGGACACCAATTTCCACCTTTAGTGCTGATGATCTGTATTTTATTATTGCAGAATAATTTAACCTAAGATGAATGACAAACACCTTAATTTTCAACATAAGCACATAGCTACAAACTAATAATTTAGGAATCTACTTATTTCAGATGAATTTTCCTAAACATGTCTACATAGTCAGACCCTGCAAAAGTGAATGCATGGGAATTACACTTGTGTCCTCTAGCAAATCTTTCTTAAACTGATTTCACTGTATTCCATTTGAGATATTGCAGTTCTTGAAGATGAGGAGAAAAAGGAACTGAGTATTTAGCCAGCAAAGCATCTCATTTGAATTAGAGACGTGCTTTTTAATTTAATGGGACACTTAACTGTGGGCATCAATATCTTAATTAGCTTATACTTTTCTCTTAAATTAGCAGATTCCATACTCTTCTGTAACACATTTCAGCTTTTCTTCTGTAGTTTCTCTGGGTGTTCTTATTCTTACTGTACAAATAAAATGCATTATTTAATTCACAACTTTTCATCCATAATGTTTTTCAGTTAAACCATGAGTTCAACTTTACTCTCCTTACTCTTTCTATACAGTTTTTTCTCAGATCAAAAATTAGGAGAAATCCTCCTGTCACACAAATCCAGGTACGTCCCCAGTAAAGCTAAAAGTGGGATCATGGAATTTGAACCTGATCTAATGGAATATTTAAGATCAATTTACATAAATTGTAGCCTTTGTGCCCAAAAATGCATTAGATCCTTCACAGTTGTTGAGAGGGCAGGCCCAGCCCTAAAAAATCCTTCAGTTTGGCAAAGACACGTGCTCTGAGAGGATGTGCTCTGGAGCCATGGGAAGCTGTGGTTTTGGATTTCAGGATGAGAGGGAAAAGAGCAGAATGTGACTGAGGAAAGCAGATGATGTGAACAGAGAGGTATGCAGACAGCCCTGATCTCCCATGAGATCAGAGAATGTCTTTTCTCCAAAAACATTTTGCATCTGGACCTTTCCACTGGAATTTTTGGGGAACTGACTCTGAAGGCTCATGTGCTCATTTTGGAGGTGGTTTTGACTTGAAAAGAGACAGTCATAGGCTGAAGGGTGGGTTATGTGGTGCAGGTTTGACTTTGCCAACGTGGGGAGCAGGACTTGAGGCAGTTGAGGCAAGAGAGCTATGGAGAGCCCTGAAGAGCAGCTGAGGAGGTGGCTGGGGGTGAGGAAGAGGGTGGTTTAGCTTGGATATGCTCAAATAAAAAGGAAAGTCAGACCTGGAGTGTGTGAACATAACCCATCTATCCCAGACTACGCCAGGACAGAGGCTGGAAATTCACAACCCTGATACAGGTCATAGGATGAAGCCAGGACAGGCCACTTGTCTCTTACTGTTCTTCTGTGATAATTATTCATTGCACAGCAGTGAGAGAAAATGAAGATTCGTTCCCATTTGAACAGTATTCTACCTATCAAGCTTCCTCTGGTACTGAAAATTCTGAGGAATAAAACAAACTATTTTATGTAGCCAGTCCCCAAAAGCCTCCAAGAGACTAAAATCTGAATGGGATCTTCTGGGAAATATTTTTTTTCTCATTCTCCTGTGTCTTTGGGGAAATGTATGATCTGATGAGCTCCTTATCTGTGCGTCTTTATCTTTATTCTCCTCAGAGCTGAAGTCAAACATTCAAAAGCCCGGGTCAAAAGAATTGCAAGAGTAGAGAAAGCAATCTGTCTGAAAATGAAGGAGTTAGCAAAATGGGCTTTTTATGCAGCCAGCTTCTACAAAGAGAAAGGGGAGTACAGTGCCTGTGCTGTCCCATATTTTTTTATATAATATGTCAGTTACATTCATGGCCCAATGTTGACCCGGGCAGAACTGGATTGCTCCTGTCTTTACAGTCTGTGTGTGCTGGGTCTTGGAGCACTGAGCAGAGAGTTAATGAGCCCTCAGGAAAGCAAAGAGCCCCTGCTGCTTTGCAAAAGATGTGCTCAGTCTCTCAGTGGAACAGTCAAAATGAGTGTGGTTCCTACTCTGGGAGGTTGGTGACCTGGGACTTACGTGATGTTACAGTGATGGGAAGGACTCATCTGTCATCTTAGATGGTGTCTGTGGGCAGACACTGGCTATTAGAACTTGTTTCAACACACAAATTTTAGCTTATTAGCCAATGTCTGAATACATCGAGTAGTTAATAGTTGGGCGTGAATCTGTTTTTAATGCTTTGTATTAAGCAACAGCTTAAAATATGTGAATTAAGATGTCTAGGGAGCAAAACTAAATCAAAAAATAATTACAGCAAGTTAGACCTTCTTAAGAGATGGTAAGAATCTCAAACCAAAAATAGGTTATTAAAGGATGGGTCATAAGATTGTGGGTAATAAGGTCATACATTATACCAGGCTCCCTTCAAATGTTTGCAATTGTCCATGACATGTATCCCTTGGAACAGCATGTAGGTAAAAAATGCATCATATCTGGAATGTGTAAGTCATGGAAGAGGAATAACAGCTATGAACAAGCTCATTCAGCTGGGCATAATTTTCAGATTATGTTGTTGTTACTCAGCATCACAAGACATTTATGAGCGGGAGAAGCAAAATGAAAATATGGACTTGGAACACAAAACGGTTCATCATGCCAAATGCAAGTTGTTTGTTTTTTGGACTTTTGTCTAGAGAGCAAATCATGCACTCTTGCCATGGGTGCTTTGGGGTTCTGTGCAGGAAGTAAGCATCTTTGTGCAGGTCACAGAACTGCAGGGAAAATATCTTCAAACAGAAACCTTCCAGTATGTCCTATTGTCAAAGGGAATATCTAAAAATCTAGGATCCAAATGGAGAAACCATAAAGCCCAACCTGACTGGTTGTTTGGGAATGCCCTTCAGTGGATGGGATGCTCCTCTGGAAGTGGAATGAAGCCAGGAACTGGCCTTGAGTTAATTGAGTGATGGGCGTTGGGTGGGACATGTCTCTGTTTTGCTGTCATAGTCCTGTTTCTTCTGCAGAGCGTTTTCTCGTCCTCTAAAAGCACTTAATGCTCCCAGCTTTTTTCACTAGACAAAATAATTTTCCAAGCTCATCCTCTGTGATTTCCAAGGGGTGCAGTAAAACAGTATGCCAAGCCCAATTTAGATAAGAACAATTATCTCTGAGGTTTTCTACCTGATGTGCTTGGTAAGATGCTTAAATTGCACCTGTGGGCTTATTATCCAGACACACCACAAACCTCACTGTGGGCCTGAGATGAAGCTGCATGAATAGGATTTTTATTTCAGTCTTATACCCATCATGTATTAGTCTGTTCGGTAAGTCAGTGCTTGATTTGGCAGAAATGACCAGATGTAGAAGGAAGAGCAAAGTTACCTCTGTATCTTGATTTACCTACTACCTGTATCTCCTTACAAAACATTACAGCCTTAAAAATTACCAGGCAGTGTAGGGGAAAGCTGCATTAAGATAATGAGTTTTCTGAGAAATGCAGCTCATTCATTAGGACTTCATTCATTGCACTGTCGTAGCAAAAGATGCAAGAAAACTTTCAGTTATTAGTTCAAATAAAAACAGCTCAGCTTGGGAACAAAATAAATCAACCTCAGGCCTCAGGCATATGACAAACAACAATTCCAGTTGAGACCTCCATTTCTTTCTGATGAGACTGTCAAACATTATTAAAAAATCATGAGCACAATTTTTTTTCTGTAAACAAAGAACACTTCATTATAATATCTGCCAGCTGATATTCTATGCCAGCATATATCAGCAGTGAAAATTAAATGCCTTTCCTTGAAAAATGAAACAGAAAATAAAATTAACTGAATGTAGGGTTTTTTACATACTTAGAAAATCCTGGTTATATTGCCTGTATATTTTGTCTGTTGCAACCATCTTTTTTAATCAAAATAAATCTCCATCTCTCTTTTCTGTTTTAGAAAAATGCTCTACTACAGTAAAACTGAGCTCAATTATAACAGTTCATTACAGCAAACAAAAAACTCAGTTCCCCAGAGAAGAATAGCATTAAAAAGGATGAGTAGTTTGCTGTTTTATGACCAAGTGTCTGTGAATGGCTCTGTACTGAAAAATTTCTTTTAATTTTTGCTCATAATGGAATTATCTGTCCTTTACTAAAATAGCTTTTAGATCTCTGCCACAAGTTGGAAGACCAGAAAACAAACAGATCTCAGCCTTGATGAGATGTTTTTTAGGCTTTTGAACTTTTAGGTTTTTTAGTGACCTGCAACTTTTTTCCACATTTGAAAACATAAGCGATGTTTGTTATCTATTTAGTGCTGCTAAATGTTTCAGTATAATGAAAACACAGAGTCCAGAAAATCTGAGTCTCATCTCAGTTAGTGTGAGCTGTCTGCACCACAGTAGCCATTCCCATGTGACTGATGGAAATCATCATGGGAAACCCTTCATGGACTTCCCCATTCACTGTTCAGCTAAAAAAGGGAATCAGAGCCTGTTCTGACCTTTCCAGAGAAGCCTTTCCCATTGATAATAATAACTTTTCTTTCTTTCTGCTATTCATCCCACACTGATGGATTTTTTTCATCATCTGCCAGGGAAAAGAGAATTAATTTCTCTCAATGAGTCCCATTGTCTAGGATAATCTGAAGACATAGGACAGACTTAAGGGCATCCCACAATCTGTTTCCACATCCTATCCCAAATGTTTCTCAAGAGAAAGCCTCCAAAAGCTGGAAGAGGACTTTCCCCTGCCATAGCATCAGTGTACAGAAATGGTCCTGAAAGAAAGTGCTGCAGTTCTCATCCATCTCTTTTGTACCAAGACAGCTGAGTTCATCAAATGCCTGAGGCTTCCAGCTGTCCCAGTGCCAGGGGTTCAGTGCTGGATCTCCTGGGGGCCAGAGGATGTGCAAGCCCTGGCAACTGGCTGTGTGGGAGCCAAACTTCATTCCTTCTCCAACAGGAGAATCAGGCTCCGTCCCTCCAAACGCCGCTGAGCTCACACATTCACACCATCTCACACCCTCCCACTGGATCTTCGGAGGATTAATGCCGACATTCCTCTTGGAAACAATGTGCTCTCCGGGAGCTCATGACTGGGATGTGTGGCTGTTGACAAATACCAGCATGCTGAATGCTTTTCCTGCATTGCAAAGGAACACTTCCTAACCCTATAATGGGATACTGCATTTTATCTAGCAGCTGGATGCTTTGTCTGGGTGGATTTTGTAGCGGCTCCTAAAGTTTCTTACAAAGTGCCACAGAACTCCTGCTGTTGCAATGCCACCTCAGTGCTAAATTTGGAGAAAAGTGTTACCCTTGCACCAAGGATGAAGAGAGCCCCAGGTTTTAGTGGAAGTTGACTCCAGATGGATCCAGGCTACTTATGGAAGGCTTTCTCTTAGTGTCACCCTGTTGGCAGCGGTTGAGGACACAGGCATAGTCAAGGTTTCCAAAGACACAAAAGATTTTGATACAGTGTTGTGTGGACCTGGACAGGGTAGAATCAATGACAGTTGGTGCAGCGTTATCCCCTCTGTCATTCGCACTGGGGCTTTCTGTAGTGTCGTATCAGAGGTGTTCACCATGCAAGCTGGCTGATAAATGACAGCTGATAAATATGACATACACACTGATTGAAGCTAAATTTTTCCAGAAAAATGGAAATAGATTTGCAAGTTATTTTTCTTCTTCCAGGCATTTATGCTCATTTCCTTAGGTTTTAAGTGTATGTTGTCTTAATTGTAACTAGGAGAAGTGGGGAATTAGGCAAAAAAGTAAGATGCAGTGTTTTCTGTTTTCAGTGCATTGCTCTACCCACAAACAGTGTATTTTAGGAAGTCTTGAAAAATATTTTCCATTTTCTCCTAGGAGTTCCCACCACTTTTTAAAAGGAATACAAACAAATTAGGAAACCTCAGGCTATAATGTAAACACATTCTTTATATAAAGTGATTTATAAAAGAAGTGGTATGAAAGTATGAGTTGGAGGAGAGGAGAAAAGAAAGATAAGGAAACAAGCGTTGGAAAACTAGAAAATATTAAACAAAGGAACAGTTTTAGCAAGTGAATGTACAAAGCATGAAAGATCTGGTTGCTAGGAATTTTTGGAAGGAAGATGCTTGTTCATACAATACCTCAGGTGGTGACTCACCTACTCCCTCACCTCCCTATTCATGTGAATAGCTGAGAAAACCTACAAAGGAGAGCAAATACAGCAGTCTCTGCAGCACAGAAGCCTTTTCCTGACCTAACCTATAAATCTAGGAATTGTTAGTATAATGTTCTAGATAGCTAATCCCAACTCCTGTGGTTTGGAGAACCAGGGGAATTACTTGTGCTGCTATCATGAAGAGTTTATGTGCTTCAGCCTGTGCATGTGAAGATTATTTATAGAGTTAAGTCCAAGAAAGCTGTTTAGTCTAGGAGAAGATGGAAAGCAATGGGCAACAAAACAGCAATGAGACATGATACCTGGGATAAACAGCTTCGAGGGAGTTAAAATAACAATAATTCAATAATCAGTTGGGAAAATGCTGTTTTCCCGGCCCCGGGCAATTACACAGCTGGCTTGCCAAGTCTGAGAGCCAGGAGATCAAAAAGAATATGAATCTTGAAAGGATTGTGTTGGAGCAAGAAAGGGAGGAGTGAGTTGTGAGCAGCTGCCTGAGGATGAGAGGAAGTGTCTGAAAAAGGAAAGGAATACAGCTGAGCCCAAAGATGCAGATAACTGAACAGACAGGGAAAATGTGGGCTGAAACCTCTCTCCTGCAGAGAAGGTATCTCAGCTGCAGGTGGAAGTAAGTCCTACCACACCTGGGCACATGTAACCAGAAATACCTGATTACCACAGGGATTTGCACTGATGACCAGGGAGTTTGATGGAGTTTGGTTTTCAGTGGAAAAAGGCAAACTAAAACTGGGTTTTGGAGTTGAAATTCCCTTGTAGTTTGGAATTTACCTTTTTGTGCTAATATTTCACTGAATTAGTGAGTCTGTTCTTTCCACATTGTGGAGAAATTTCTTGCCTACTGAAAAGGATCTGTGGACTGCTAATATCTTTGTTCATCAAGGAATGTTCATCAACCACCATGTGTTGGCTGTGGTGCAGTAATAACTGGTGTTTCTATCCATTACTGGAAAAACAAAAGTCTTCAAGATACACTTAAATAAGTAAAATAATATATTTTGTTGAAACTGTTTAGGAAGTGAGTCCCTTTAAGTTGAACTTCTCTGGATAGCACATTTGTTTGAACATGATTGTGACACACTTTGTTTTCCCCTCCCTTTTTCCTCTTTTTCCTTCTTTTGTTCCTCTAACACTGCTCCTATGCCATACAGGCTAAGACAAGCCACACTCAGCCCTTTGGTAAATTGCGATCATCCACGTGCAGCACTTCCTTGCAGTCAGTGTCACGTCTCCAAACTCATCTCCTGGCAATTATATTCAGAAACAATAAGGTTTTCTACTGAAAACAAAAGCTTGTTGAGAAAACAGCATGTAAGTACAAGCACTGTCTGTGTGGGATGAGAGTTTATGTTTGGAATGACTCTTTTATCTTTGAAGTCTTGAAAACTTTAATAAATATTTTGGAAGCTGTTTCCCTGACTGGGGTTTGTTTGGGATTTTTTTGAAATCCCATCGTGCCTGCCTCCCACCCCATCCCACAGATTTGTGTTGTCTGTCTGCTGTGGCTTGTCAGCCAAGCTACAGGCTCCATGGATCGTCATTATCTTCAGGTTTCAATCAGCTGGCCACTACGTGCTACAAAAATATTTGCTATAAAACAATAATAACAGCTCATCCAAGTGGTATTCACTTCAGTATTGAGTTATTGCTTTTGAATTTGGAATTTCTTGTTCAGATCTTCAGGAAAATATTACGTTTTCTGAGAGGAAATTCCTCTGCAGTAAACAGATATAGCCCACAGCAGAACAGGGGCTACTAGACAGTGACTTCCACGTTATGCTGCTAAACTGTGTCAAAGGATCAGCATTTTATATGGAATATTTGATGAATATTGGAATAAACATTGTATTTTTCTGGGTGCTTAAAACTCTGCCAGTGGACCTGGCCAATAGCCCAGTTTGCTGTGCAGCTGCCCACGGGCCCTTGCGGTGTAGCTGAGTGCACTCCCCCTCTCCTCCACGACAGGGACGTTGTGTTTAAGCCAAACACCTGGCCCAGCTTGTGCCACTGTGGTCCCCATGTCTAGGTCCACCCACGGGTTATGTTAGCATGGAATACTGAGCAGTGCAGCAGCTTGGGTTTTTCCACCTCTAGGCAACTAGCTTAATGTTTCCACTGGAGATAAAACTATGCAGCTCGTGCAGCAGGGGATTATAAAGTCTGTCAGAAATCCTGTGCCACTGAGTTTTCAGAGCAATGCATTATCCTTGTTCATCTGCCTCCTCAGAATTAACATCCACCTGAGCAACTCTCTGCATCTTGGCTAAGGGCCAAGCATGTTCTCAGCCCAAGGCAGGGAAAAGGAAGGCTCAAAGACTGCTCCCATGAAACTGCCATCACAGTGGAGGCATTGACAGCCCTCTGGAACCCATGGGAAGGCCAGGTCTTAAATCATCACAGATTTACAGGTTTGATTTGTTACTCAACAGGATCCTCGCTGGAAGAAACGTGGACTTGGAAGGAGGGAATTTTGAAGAGTGACTGAAGAAAAGAGATGGTATTAATGGTTGTGGCTCTGCACAGCACCCAGAGAGAGCCTTCTCTGCCACCTGCCCAGGGTGTGCAGTGAGTGGGTAGGGCTGTGGAGTCACCTGGGGCTTTGGTACTTTAACACTCAAACGTCCTGAAGCAGCCATGAGGCTCAGGGACCTTTTCCCACGAAGTCAGACATTTGTGCAGGGGCTGCTAACATGGGAATGGCCTCTGCAGCACCAGTGGGTGTCAGTTCAAGGGTGTGGGAACTGGGAGCAGCACATCTGCATTCAGGGCAGTTCATTGTGTTCTATCAATAGTGATTTTCAGGATTTCTGCTGCAATTTTGCTTTGGCTCCAGCTCTTGACCCTTTCCCATGAATTCTCTTGCTTTTTTCCTACTCTTATTCTGCATAACAGGACCAAACATTGTGTTTCATTTTCAAATGCAATGAATTGTTCAAACTCACCACCTCCTTCCTTGGGGAAAAGGAATTACAAATAAATAAGGAAGCATTCCTATTCATCAAAAATGCTCAGCAGCTCTGACTGAGGTCATTAGGAATCTTCCCATTGACTCTGGTATCATTTATAGCTGGATAAAGGACAGGAAGTTATGCATTATGGTTAAATATGCATTTTTAAAAAACCTGTGCCTTGTTGAAAAGTGACATAGAACATAGGATACAGAGATAAAGGTTAAATAATTATCTGAATAGACAAAATAATGGTAATATGCTTAAATAGGTAGGATGAGTTATCAGGAACTTTAAAACAGCTTGCTGAAGATATTTAAGACTCTTCATCCACTAAAAAAATTAATATTAGATTTTGGCAAGAGGAACAATATATTGACCAGGAGACGGCACGTGATCAGGACAGTTTACTTTTATGTTTCTTTGCCTCCAAAGAAGGCAAGAAACAAATATGATATGATATATGATATGATATGATATGATATGATATGATATGATACAAAGATTTCTTCATTTTGATCCCTGATTTTACTGCAAGACAGAGGGAAGGCTGTCCTATGGAAGGCTGTTCCCATGAAATTCTGAAATATCTTTTCACACAGTTATCTAATAATACACACAGTCACTGAATATCAAGGTAAAATTGTATTTGCTTTGTCTCCTGACAGTCATTCTCAAAGAAGGTACTCACAGAAAGCAATTGCTTTTATCCACTTACACTATTTTTACAATCTGACTCCCTGTTTTATCCCCCAATTATTCTAGCATGATCCACAGGGTAGAAACATGGTGTCTCTGTATCCGTCCCTTCTTCTTCTCCCAGCACATATTTCAGTAATCTTGTGTGAGAAGTAAATAATCCAACAATGTACACTATTGCTTCTTGCTGTTCTGTGTCCGCTATCCAACATTACTTCATAACCCACTGAGTTTATTAGGGGATTTTTAGAAGGCATTTCTGGAAATGCTGGTCAGATGTAATTCCACTGGACTAAAAAATAGATTTTTAGTCTTTGTGAAGTTGTGTGTCAAAGCCAAATTCACATCTGGGTAAACATTATTTCTTTTTCCAGATAAGACAGCGATACAACAATGCCACTGTCTGTGCATTCCTCATATTTAGGGATCACTGGTTCAACAAGCTCTTACTAACAGGCTGATATTTGTCTCCAAGAAGCATATGAGAAGCGACATAACCAATGCCAGAATTTACTTTTGTGGATCCAAAACTCTTTTTCATTACAAGTAAGAATTAGCGATCAGTGAGAAATCTTTGCACTGGGACTGTATTTACCTTTGCATCTCAGCTCTGTTATTTGCCTTGTATTCATCCTTTGTACCAAGGGTACAAACACTGATGTAATATTATCTTTGGGTAATTTGAACTCCTGGAGGTCCAAAGGAACTGATCCTGCAGGCCTCCTTGTTCACATCAGTGAGGGACTTGGAGCCTGTCCAGTGCTTCTATGAACTCCAGTTCCATCCTGCTGCTGCCCACAGGTGAGTGTGAACTTCGGGAGAGCCACACCCAGCCTGTCATGGTACAGTTTGGCATTTCAGCCTTACACTTTAATTTTAATGAAAGCATTTCATGGCCTGGGATCCTGCAAACACTCGTGATAATGTGCTTTAAAACTGGTCTGAGGTCTTCTTAGTTAGCCTTTAAAATGGCCTGATTCTTCTACTCAAGCATTTACACCTTGTGTTCTCAGTAATACCTCCATTCCAGTGCTCAGCTGATGGACTAATAAACAGTCTAACCTGCACAATGAAAGCAGTATTTGGGTATTCATTTACTCCTGTATGACACTTATATAATTTAAATAACCTCCCATGACCCTTGTGTGAATGCTAGTGTTCATGTAATTACCAACAAAAATTATCCTGCCCATAAACCGAGTGAGCTGTGTATAAATCCTTGATGTCAGGAATAGGATTCTGAAATGTAAGGTATATATAGAAGGAATAAAACATGCAGAAGAAATTACTCTTGTCAGAAAAAAGATTGATGCACTGAGTTCTATTTAGCTTTTAATTTATAACAAACTTGCCTAATCTCAGTTTCTTCAGTTTCTGTTAAAATATTAAATAACATTATTATATCAAATACATCCCCTGTGACATTAAAGAAATTGGAAAGCTTAGGCACACATTAATTGCATTCCAAAATGTGGCATAGACCTTAATAAACCTAATTTAAAGAACCTGAGAACAATGACATTTATCCTTTAATTAGAGCAAATGAAAGCTGTGCTGCACACTTTACACAAACAATTTTTCTTGGGGGACTTGGCCTTTGTGGCAAGGTGCACATTCCCCTGCGTGTGCCACGTGTCAGTCTTCTTCCAGAGGCAAAACTTGCTTCCTGGAGATGGACACTGCCGAGCCAAAACACAGCAGCACCAAGCATTATGAGAACCAAGCAGACAGCAAAGGCAGCCTTGAAGCAAGGCTTTCTCAAAGCCAGACTGGACTACCCCAGGAAAATGAAGTAAGTTATTTCCCTTTAAGGAGAACACTTTAAAATGGCCAGACATGCACCAAATCCAACAATAACAGTTTAAGATGATAAATGTTTTTTTAATGATCCCTATCACTCTAATTCTACCCTTATTCTAATCACAGCAGATACATTTAAAATGGAAAACATCCAAATCTGCAAAAAAACCCATTTGACATGAGATTAAAAAAGCTATCCAAAATCAGATAGATTAATAGATCTAATTTACTTTAGAGGTATTCACAAACTGTTACAAAAAGCAGATTGGTCATAAGACTCTAAGTTGCTACCATATGCATCTCACAGGTTCTGTGTTATGTTCCTTATGCTGGCAAACTGACTAATGAGTTCAAGACTGCTCCCCAGACAAGAACACGACAATTTGTGTGCTGTGCATTAGAGCACTTTGTGCTCTGCAGCAGAATGAAACATAAATTTTGCGGAAGAATTTAGATGTTCTTTCACAATCTGGTCTGGTAAAAAGGAAATTGTGCAGTAGCTTAATATATATTTAAAACTGAGAATCTCACTGAATGCAGATGAATGATGTAATACATATACTGCACTTGTATTTACTTTCATTTTACTTTTTTAATCTTTTACTGCTATTGCCACAGTCTCAGCATCTCATTATTGTTCAGGTCTTCACGCTGATAATTTTTGGAGACCTTTTATCTGTTGTCTCAGGAATGTCTGCTGTTTCTCTGCAATTAGACAGAGTTTGGAGGCACTTGGGACCACTGGACAAGCAGAGCAGCCAGGTAAACCTGTTGAAAATAATACCAATTTAATTGTTCACTCTGAAACCTAATGGCACTAATTAAAAATGTCAATACTGTCAACAGTTCAACAACTATCAATTCCAAATACAAGCATTGGGAAAGACAGACAAAGTATTATTTTCAAAAAGCTGATCATAGAATAAAATTGCAGTTTCTTAGGGCATTCTAGCATCTCTAGGACTTTCCTTGGTATCAGTTTAAAACACCCAACTTTTAGGTGAGGGGCTGGTGTGGCAACAATGCATTCAAGTCCAGAAAGCTGTCATGACTTGCTTCATTTAACAGGACAGAAGTATTTGATGTTGACTTTTGAAATTAATGATTTTTATAGGACTGAAATAAAATTTGTGTGTAAAAAATGCTTCCACCTTTTTGCAAAAACCTTTTTTTTTGGGGAGGAAAAAAAAAAAAGGCAGCGTGTTCCAAAGGAGTACTTTGATGAAACTGCAGATTCTGGAAAAAGCTGTTGCATTGAAGAAATGTCATCAAGTTCTGTCTTGGGGCTCATTCAGGCAATTTAATGAATACAAAAGCTAACACTTCTAATCAAGAAGAACTAGTGATACATTTTTTAAAGGGAAGTTAATTTTGGAAAACACTAGAACACCAACACTGTAGGACGTCTGTGGCATCATGCCAAGTACTTGATATTAGCTGTTAATTGGCACTCAAATTCTCATTCTTTACATGGGCATGTATGCCTAAAAAGTGATAAACCCAGAGCAGCTCTATGCAGGAATGGATGCTAAAGGAGTCCCTTAAAACCATTCCTATAAATGAAGATACAATACAGAAAAGCAGAAAATTTAATCTGTAGATAAAAATGTGGGGTACATATAGTGTGAGTGCCAGAAAAATCATTGGTATTTTAACAAATTCTTTTTCTTCCCTGTTACCTCCATGGTGTTGCAGCACAACTCAGCAGAGTTGACTTTGCATGTGCAACTTTGTGTTCCAAGTGATCCTTACATGATTAGTAATACAACATGACCTTGAATTCCATCACCCACAGCCTGGTAATCACACAGCTTATTTCTATTTTGCTATTGCTTTGAGCAGGAGAAAATAGAAGGATTTGCCTTCTTTGCGAATACCTTAACAGCAGGGCTAATCTGACTCCATATGGTAGCAATAGAAGTTCATTTCTTTTTTAAAAAGTATTTGAAAAATGTCTGTGAGTAGCACTTGATATTAGTCATGGTAGTATGAAAACATTGTGTCAATATTTTTTTCCATGGAAAATACTGCATTTTGCAGATTCTGGTCTTCAGGACACATTCCTACCATTCAATCACCTGTGCTCAGGGGTAAGGCAGTGAGAGGTACAACAAACATCTCAAACATATACTGAAGAATGTGTTCATTGGGAATGAGACACAGAGTATTCAATTCTATTTTTAATGTCTGTCTTTCATTTCAGGAGGAGATTCTCAAAGCTCCTGATTTCTCCTGATTTGCTCAGGCCTTTTGAAGACCATAAATTCAGTAAGGTGTCTGAGGGTCAATAGGGGATGCAGAACTTACCCAATCCACATTTGGGCATTGGAAAACGTCTAAACTAACTTCCTCATTCCCAGGCCTTGACTGTTCCAGAGGTGACTCTAGCCACGTGCTTCTGTAACACTTAGCAGCTTTTGGGCAGTCAGATAATGACTGGGAAGTCTTACTGTTCTCCGTGGAAATAATCTGTCCCGGGCAACAGAAGTAGCAAAAGGAAACATTAGACTGATGCTGAGCATGATTAAAGGCAAATTTAGACAAGGACCAGCACCATTCCAGCTGGAAGCACTGGGGGAAGTAGGTTCCTGTGATCCCCTATTATTATTGCTGGTGTCCTGACTAACCACATTTCGCAGGTCCCACCTGTGCCTGCTCCGTGCTCTGCTCTGTCTCCATCGTGCGCAGTCCCTGCCATGGACTCTGCCCACGTAATTGTAACATGGGGGGAAACGTGTGGCCCTGTCCAGACAGACAGAGCTGCAGAGCCTTAACATCCTCCCTCCTGGGGGCTGGGAATTAGCATAATCTCTGTGGTCCTCTGTAGCTCCAATGCACCAAGGGCATTTCTGGAAAATCCTGTTCTCTGATTTTGCCTTCCATCAGCGTTCAATACTCTAATTGATAGATGCTAACTTTGAGGTGAAGCACAACGTGCTTAGAATGGGAAATCCCTGACAAAACCTGCAAACATCACATTACAAAAGGGTAGCCCAGGCTCTGAGGAATCAGGCTCCAACCCACCATTCTTCTGGTCTTTTTGGCTTTGTCTTTCTGCCTCACACCGATGGGCAGAATAAAATACACCGTGAAAGAGGCAGTATGAAAAAAACAGTGTCCTCCTTACCTCCTACCAACAAAGCTTTAAAGCTATGTCCTTTCCAACTCAGCTGTGAGCATGCAGCCCTGCAGTGAAATCCATGTGAACTCAGGGAAAAATGTTGCTCTGGAGTGGCAGTAAGAGGCTCTTCCAGAAGTGTGAATTTTCCCACGAGCCAAACAAGAGAAGCTCAACATAATATCCCTCATCACATTCTATTTTGAAATATGGAGACAATTGTGAAACAGCTTACTACTTTTTATTCTTGTTCTCTTAGACCAGGATGAGTGGGAAAAGAAGATGCTGATTTTCCAGATTCCGAACACCCAAAATTCATTTGCGTAATATTGTCTGGGAGCCTTATCCTCAAAACTCTGTGGCTGTGAACACTGATGTTGTGTATTCAGATGAGATGAACACAGTAAAGATGTATTTCAACCTCTGCATACCCAGGATAGTGACAAGTTTAGTGACAATTTTTTCACTATTTTGTCCAGTTCAAAGCACACATCTCAGGCATTGCTATTCCATAGTCTTTTCTTTATAAGCATTAATCTCAGTTGCCTTGCAGTGCTATTTGCACTGTACTATTACCTCCTATCCCAAAGGATGCAGCTACCAAACAGAAATCTGTGTGCCAACTCTATCACTCCACTGGTTAAAATCCTGACACCCAGCCTGCAGTTTGAGGGGAATCAATACATGATCTGGCCTGGATGGATAGAAATTAATTGATGTGACATTTTACAATAAATTCAGAGCACTGGGCTAATGCTCAGAGCAGATTTACTTTGCAAATGAACCCTCCTACTGCATGGACTCTTGTAGTTGCAGTTTGCTGGAAGCTGCAAGAGTACAGCAGAGGGAAGTATAGCTCAGCATTTGCCTTGTTTCTGCCTTCTTTCCTCAATTGTTGCAGAGTTAGGGGACATTGTCAGAAACAAAATGCTCAGCCAGCTGGATCTTTGGTCTGATTAGTTGTTATATGTTGGCAACTGTTTTTAATATAAGCATATACTGATACAATCTTATTTATATATATTAACAGTTATGGTAAAATGATTTTATTATATTCAAGGGGATCTGGAAGAATAATAAGAAAAAAAATTATCTATGGCTATATATCCAGCTATTCAAGATGGTTGTTTCTTCTTGATAATGCAACTGCAAGAACGATAAAGCATATGGTAAGGGATGCTCCATCACTTTAAAGAACACTTCAGCTAATGCAGAAATTAATTATGCTGCATTCCATAATCCAGGGATTAGATTTTTGAAGATAATTAAGCGTGTACTACCTGGTCTTTGAGACACAGGTACATGTGTTCAGTTTGTCTGTTTCAGAAATAAAAACAAGTAGTGAGCTACCAAAAATATCTTTTGCAAGCTCTTTAAATGAAAGGGTCTGCTGAAAATTTGCATAATATCTTACTTGTGAAATATAAAAACTGTCATAAATCATAATTCAATTTATAAGACAATTAAATGCATGTGTTTCTGTTCTCTTTTATGGTTCTTGGAAATCATTATCTTGTGTAGCTGGAGAAAGAGGGGCTAAAGAAAGCAGAGAAGAATTAGAAATAGAATTAGTATTAGAACAGAGGGCAGATATCAGACAGTCATTTCCTTTACATATTTGTTGTTTCTAGCTGTCTTGAGCTCAACTGAAATAGCACAGCATGCTCCACATTCCTCAGAATTTCTTATTTTCCTTAGGACAGAGGTTGCTTTCTATGTCTCATGGGACTCAGATAGTTTTGCTGCAATTAACTGTGAGAGATTTTCTGCCATTTTAGTCTCTTTGCAGCTTATGACACTCATTAAATCTCTCTGATGACACAAAGAAAACCCTGTAAAGAGGATAGAATGTTGTTTATAAAACTTACCAAAACACTCTTCATAAATTCTCATTTCAAAAAAGGCAAAGGTGTCCTTTGCTAACTTAAGAAGTTAGCAGCAGTATTTTTCTAATGTACCATGTTCTTAAAGTATGTTTTCCAAACTGCACTGCCAAAAATGTAAATGTGTCCTGGTCCTACCAGTGGTTTTATTGTATGTCAGAATATATCAATCTTCTGCTGGTTACAAACAGGTCAAGTCTAGAAATATTAAAAAACTAGAAATCACAAACCAAAAAATGAAATACTTCTTTCAAGGTGTGTAGCGTGGATGTTGCATTACTTGAACCTTTAGATTTTACTACATTCACAGACTTGGCAATAGAGCAGACAGGGCAGCAGGAATCTGGGAAAATGGCAGTTTGGTCCCACACTGAGCAGTGAGAGAAAAACGCCCTTTTCCCTGCAAAAGCCCAGCTCTGGTTTTACCACTCATTCTTACTAGAACTGACTGATCTTTTACTCCAGCTGGTATTATAGCACTAGTGAGTAGGGTGATGTCACAGAGTGGCAAAATTGTTGAAGAAAAAGCCTTCACCTTATTGGAGCTACTAGTGATGTGCATGTTTTTGTTTCTGCAGAATTTAGTTTCTCGTTTCTGAAGGTCAAAAGAGATAAAGATGGTCAAGACTCTCTACTGATGTGGAACTCCATTTCTGTGTGTCCAATCCAACAGGTCTCCATGCTTTAAATCATTATATCCTGATTAAAGTATACCAGCAACACCTCCCTTCAGAAGAAAAAGCTTTTAGTTCAACATGAGATACACAGCATTTGGGGAAAAAAGGCTTGACTCGCAGGGTTCTGATCTCAGGTGCTGATTCAGTGCTGTTTCTGGGATACATCTTTTTGCTCGTGTCTTGGGTTTATGTAAGTAGACCAGTGTTGTCTATAACACTTTGGTTTTTTACCCGTTTTCTTTACAGAATGGTTTTAGGGATATAATTAGGTATGCAGTGTGAAAACTGTATTCCCAGATGCTTTGTGGTCAGTTCTGCCTGAGGTAACCACCAGCAGCCTCTCTCAGCCTAATGATGTCTGCTATTGGCAGTGCTTCTGCCAGAGAGTGAGGTTAATGTCAGGAAATAAAATAAAATCTGCTTAGTAAACACTGCAAAGGAAACAGGTTATGTGTTAATGTGCTTGCACCAGCTATTCCTCTCTGAGGCTTTATTTTCAAGTTTCATTGTTTAAATTTTGGTTGTTCATACATGGTTAAATTTATGCAAACTTTGAAGAAGCTCAAAATGATAGAGATGAAATGGAGAGATAAAAGATGTCTGTCAGGTGTTTGGCTCCTAGTCCATATTTCCACTAGCATAGGAACACTTGTCTGATCTCAGTTGAATTTCTTAGGTAAGAGACATCTGCCACACACATTTCACCTTTAGAAGGGTTTCTCTAATACTCAATGACATTTTCCCTAAAGGAAAACCACTGCAGAATTTAACAGCAATAGCTGTAGAGAACATCACAGAAATTACATTTCTTTAGCTGCAGGACTGAATAGAGATTAATATAACTTACACATTCCTATCGAGGTGTTTTATTGCATTTTATAGGAAGAATACAATTTTCTCTTAAATTATATGGGATAGTTTAAAGAACAAGGTTGTAATTTCCTTAACAAATGCTTTTAAGACCTTCCTATGATAGTTCATGTTTTAAATTTCATCATTGTCTCTATAGCTTATTTAGGCAAGTGTGGCCACCCATACATGACGAAACAAATTAAAAAGGGCACATAATGTTCCAGTTTCAAGTATTTGGGTGGATGGGGTTGCTTAATATACATATATCATACTCTTCCAAGCTATCAAAGACCTTTGGATGAATTGGGTGTAATATATTAACTCAATTACAATGGAAACACAGATCAAAGAATGTAGCTGGGAGGTCTTATTAAAGTATGAGACTTCATTAAAATGTCACTGGTTTTGATTATACTGGATTAAAGTGTCTGAAATTTCATTTAACTTCTTCATGTCCCCAGAAAAGAAAATTCTGCCGGGTAACTGTAAGTTCACGGTTTCAGACCTTGTTTCTCACTGTTGTTACTGAAGTGGACTTTTCATAAAGTGGTAAAAAACACCAAAGATCTTTTTTATTCATTTCTGACACTGAATATATAACTCATTTGCTTCAATTTATTTCCTTTTTCATTTGTGATTTTTGTTTCTGGCTTTTACTCATTCACATCCATCTTGGAAAGACTTCAGTTTTTCAAAGGAAATAATAATTAAAAACCCCCTATGTTTCCTCTATTTAAAAGAAATAAATTAATTTAGAAATTACTAGTTTACATGATGGGATGAACAAATAGAAAGGTACGAAGTCCAGTTTTTTCCAACTGGCAGAGCAGTGCTGAGCTTTCCAAGGAAAGGTGTTAATGGGGAGCAGTTTCTGTATGCTGCAGTGCTCAGCTGATCTATTTCTGCTTCTCCAGCCAAGAAACAGAATACACATGTATGCTGAGCACTGCTATCAGTGGTAATAGCCCTTTAAATTGGAAACAATCATTGTAAAGACACCTAACAGACATTCTCTGGTATGTAATAACAAGATTGAGATAAAAATCACTTTTCTTAATTCGTTTATTTTCCTGTTGCTACAGAGGATGTCAACATTGGTTTGTAATTTTATTAAAATGGTGACGCACCTCCTGTTGTGACGCAGGAACAGCAAAAAGTTTGCATATTGCTATCTTGCATATCCATCATATTTTGTGCTTGATATCGAGACAGCCCTGCTTAATCTCTCTGCAAGTGTCAGGGTAGAGTCCAGCCCTGTCCCTGCTTTTGTTGTGAGGAGCCCCATTCCATAGGATTTAGGCTTTCAAGGTACATAGCTCAACATAAACTTAACAAAACATGAATTCATTCAGTAACTAAACTGATTTCCTGCTTTGCTGTGTACATGTTCCTTAAATTACAGTGAAAGTAAAACACAGAGTGTGCATTTCCACCATAACTAGAACACAGTTTTATGAGCAGCAATGGTTTTTCTCTCCAGTTGCCAGCATTATGGATCTCCCCACAGATCTGGAAAGGCTCAGGACGAGATAGCAAGGAAGCAGTGTGTTACAGATAAACAGAGAATAATTCCATTAATTAATGGGTTGTTTCAGGGATTCTGAAAGACTCCACTAATACTGGCTATTAAGATAGAGAAGACGGGGAGGAGAGAAAATCAATTCATTTCTCAATCTATTTCAGTGAACAAAGAATTGCGTGTGAAACTGAACAGAGCATGTCAACAAAGCTCACACCAAACAAAAAAAGAAAAGCAGCTTTATTTCGCATAATTGTGTCTGAATCACAGAAGATTTGACAGAACCTGTTCCATTCTACGCCCCAAGGTCTTATTTAGGCAGAGCACAATATCAAATACCCTGTAATGTGTTTTTTCGGGGCTAATCTAACATCTCATGGGATATCACGCAAGGGGACAGCACAGGCAGTTGAGTGGTTTCGTTGGTTTATATTCAGTCTTTGTAGGACTTATTCTATCTGTCTGTTGAAAGCTACGACAGTGCACTGTCAGATCTCTCCAGTTTTTTTAGGGTGGCTTCCTTATCTCTAAAATAGGAATGAAATAAGAAATATTAGTGCTTTTCTAGGAAGAGAGAGATAAGGTTTAACCTCTGAACACTTGTAAAGGTCTTCAGAGAAGACTTCAGAAGTGCCTAATGCTATAAATTCAGGCTTTATAAGGTATTTTACTATCATTAGAGTATTAGGAATTTGACCTTTTAACCTTTTTGCACATATGTAACCTGACATAATGGAGGCTCATGGAAAAGCTTTCATGACCAGCATTACCTGTGTAATCAGAACACCAGACTTTGCAGAAACCTAAAGGAATTGACCTACGGCTCTGCAGCAGGGTAAGTCACTCCAAATTTTGCCTTCCTCACACAATGTAAGGGTCTAGAAAAACTGTGATAAAGATTCCTTCAGATCACAGTGTTTCTGAACAGAAAACACAGAAAACACAGAAAACACTGTTCACAGTTTATCTGAACAGAAATAAGTTGCATTTACAAAACTGCTGATATTAACAGTCTAGTATTAGCAGGGTAAATGCCTTGAGATAAGAATTAAGATTGCCTGCTGAGCATCCAAAACTCTACAGCATCAGCAGGCACTAAAAGTACGAATTGGAAAAACAGCTCCACATCTGATAGGGAAAAGAACAATAAATCAAAGACAAAGTAAACTTTCTAGATAACCAAGAGCATTTAGTGCCGTTCTGATTAAACTCCTCTACAGGAAATGAGTCAACACAGCCTCCATGCTTTCCCCATCTTTCTGCCAATTTACATCTTAATGGATGAACTGGTTCAGGTTACTCATTTGGCAAAGCAAGGGATTGATTTGCAACTTTTCATTTTGACCGCTCCCATCAACTTCTGCAGGGCTGTTCAGGGCACCTGAGCACAGCCATGGGCAGGCATTTAACGATTAACAGGCCTTTGCAGCAGGATGACAAAGACATCAAAATTCTTTTTTTTTCCCCCCAGTATTTCACACACATCACACATGACTGCTGCAGTTATTACACCAGTGGCTTTCAGCAATCCTGCAGTTTAATTCTGGGATAGTGGGGGCTTTTCCCCTTGAAAACCTGAGTTATGAGGCTATGAGAAGAATCCCCAATTTCATTGAGAGTGTATTTTTTGTCCTTGTGTTTGTAATGCAAAACCTTGAAATGTGAGCTGTTACAAAGGATCAGTTGTTCAGTTGCACTGCTTAGCGTGAAAGCAAGCGCAGTGTGAGCCAAACCAAGGTTTTTAGAGGAATGTGATACCATTCATACGCTCCACCTGGAGAGGCACAGAATGTCTGAATTCCTGGATGCTTTGTGCACTTGATGAGTGTGAACTCATGAGGCTCTGTCCCCCTTCCACCTTCCAGAGGACCTTGTCGTCACCTCAGGGGAAAAGGGATATCGTTGTCTGGGGACGACATGCACGGCGCTAACATCGTTCTGCCGCTCCCCTTCGGCATCCGCTCAGTTTCGCGGGGTGCTGACCCGCACCTCAATCTTCCCCCTGCATCTGGGAGGGCATGGACAGCCCCCCAAGCTTCCCTCTCAATTTAGGGGGTAACTGGCAGCACTCCAATCTTTCCCCTAAGCTTTGGCGGTCACGGACAGCACCCCGACCTCCTTCCTTTAATTTAGGAGTGATACAGAGCATCCCAACCTTCCCGCTCCGTGCCGGGGGTCACGGACAGCACCCCAACCTCCTCCCTCAATTTAGGGGTTGATGCAGAGCATCCCAACCTTCCCGCTCCGTGCCGGGGGTCACGGACAGCACCCCATTCCCGCGCCGGTTTGGGGGCGTTGGGCCGCTCCCACCCACGGCCCCGCGCCCCCGCCGCCCGCGGGCTCCGCTGGCTGCCCCTGGCTCAGGGAAGTTCTCGCCCCGGGGCCGCGGGTTCGAGCCCCGAGGGGGACGGCCGGTCCGGGGCCGTGTCGGGGGCCGCTCCC
>WAAG01046601.1:33965-85489 GCA_013390105.1 Tichodroma muraria
GGCCCGGCGCGGTCCCCGCAGCCCCGGGGCGCTCCCGGCGCTCCTCCCGCCGGCCCCGGGCCGGGCAGAGCCGGGCCAGCGGAGCCGGGAGCCCGTGGGGGTTCCTCGGGACACGCCGCCCCTCTCGCTCCGGCTGCCGGCGCTCGGTGCAGCCCTGCAGAAATGAACAGTTGTGCATAAGCATTCGCGGGCATAGGGCAGCAGAGCAGCGGGGACGGGCAGCGGGCAGTAGGCAGACCCGTGCCTGCCCTGCGGATGAGTAGGAACACTGGCTTTCCCTGCCTCTGCGTTTGTCAGCTTTATTGTCGGCTCGTGAAGCCAAAACAGGGTGTTGAAACTGACCAAGGGCACCTCGGCATGTGCCCTGTGTTTGTTTTCTTTTCAAAGGATGCAGTAAATATTTGCCCTTAGTACTAGAGTTATTGACAAAAGAAACTTACAAACATTTTCCCCTTAGGGAAGGCATTCCCCGACGTTTTGTTACGGGTCTGTGAGATGTCACATCTGTTTTGTTCCGTGCGTGATGGAATAAAGTGAGTTTGGATGAAAGGACAGAGTAGTATTTTGGAGACGTACTTGGGTCAACTTGGTGTGGATCAACAAGTAACTGACACTAAAAATAAGTGGGACAACGGATCTTGTGCTGGGCTCAGTACTGAGGAAGGATATTGCTGTTAAAGGTCTATTCCAGTTTTACTTGTTTTAGTACGTGCTTGCGTTGTGTCATTTTTTGTTGAGTTCTGACAATTAAGGACTTGCTTGAATAAATGCCAACTAATGGTTAAAGCTTGTTCATTAGATTAAATCCTGCTGTAGTTGGTAGTGTAGTTGTCATGCTAAAAGTAAATATTATGATATAAACAATGAATTTGGTTCAGTAAGCACCAATACAGTAAGCAGAAACTGATATTTTTCAGTCAGATTAGGTTTTAGTATGAGAATTCTACATATTAAATGAAAATCAATATTTAGAGGAAGGTTGTGAAATTAATACCATTTAGCTTACAGGGTACTGTGTTGTGCATCATAACAGAGTTTCACTGTGAGCACTCACAGCTACAATCAGTTTTGCAGACAGACGAGGGTACAAACATCATTTTTTGACTTCGGTTTGGTTTGCCATTCTCCTGTCTGCTCTCCAAGCTACGCACTGAAGGAACAGCCCTGTCCACTTAGAGGTCAGTGCTGAAACTGCTGAGTTATAGCAGAGCCCGGTGCCCCTCTCACACCTACCTTTTCCACTTTCTGTACCCACCTGCCTGCAGCTGAAGCCACAAAAAGATGTGGTTTCAGGAGGGACGGCATGCATGGACTGCTCCTAACTCTGAGCAGGGCTTCACCATTGTTCTCCTGTGACCACTTCGTGAATTGAGGGAATGTAATGGGATTATTGAGGAAATGTAAAAAAAAAAAAAAAGGGAAAAGAGTCACGTGTGTTGTCTGTGTGGGTCTCTGTGCACATGAAAGTTGATTTGCAGTTTGCAGTGTGGTCCTCAAACTCTCTGAGCACAGATTGCTGGTCCGTGGGGAGGATAAGGAAACGCTTTGGTTTCCTGAAGTGAGCCAAGATCACCTTCTGCAAGGCTGAGGTTACAGAGCGTCATTGCGCTCCTGTCTGGGTGGCTGGGACAGATCTCAGCTAAAGACAAACTTGCTGCCTGTTAATGAATGATCCTCCCACGTTTTCTGTGCGTGAGCGTTGTTGTCAGACGCCGGGGCGAAGTCAGAGTGGGGAGCTGTGAGGAAAAGAGACCCTGGATCTGTAGCATAGTGCTGCCTCTGCTCTACCATGGACAGCAGAAGATAGAGCTGTGTGAAATACATGGACTTGTACTCTGGCTTTTTAAAATCATAATTTGTTGCTGTTCTTTTTTTTTTTTTTTTGAGTAACTGCAAAGCAATACAGAGAAACAGTCAAAATCTGTAGCAAAATGATTTTAATCCTGTTGTTTTCTCTTGGGGACAGATACTCAGCTGGAGTAACATGAAAGTAGCCCTATTAGTATTGGTGAAGCTGTGCCACCTTGCACCAGTTGACTTTCTGATCTGCAATGTTAGGGGAGCACAATAGAGGATTAACTTGTTAAGCGTCTTTAATGATGATTAGAAATTACAATATGATTAAATTTTTATTAAGCAATTGTCTGGGGTTCTAATAACAGTTGGTAATTTAGGCAGGACATTAACTTGCAGCTACCACAATACAAATACATGTGGTTTTAGTCATATTCTAGATAGTGGAATGGGGATTAGTGGAGAGACAAAAGCTGGGTGCTCTCTAACCATGTGAAAGTCTTTCAGCGTGGGATATCCTGCTACAGGACCAAGCACTGCTCTGTGGCAGCATCTTCTCTCTTGTGTTAGATGCAGATTTATCCTTTTTCCCACTGATCTTTTTTTAATGGAGAGTTTCAGTTAGGGAAGTTCTTAGGAGTGGGAGCAGCACGCATCCTTTCCCGTCTGATGCTCATGGGACCTGCAGTGTCAGGGACCAAATTAGTGGTGGGAGTAAGGCCGCCTCTGTGGGCATCCTGGGCTGTGTTAGACGTACACTGGTAGTTCTTTTTGGTGAAGGTGTTTGTGCACAGCTGCAGCTGGACATCACCTTGACACAGCTGAGGGGCTGTGTGGGATAAGCTGCGTCCTCTTTCTGCACGCTCAGCCTGGGACGGGTCTGGTTGGGAGTACCTGGTTGGCTTCTCGTACTCTGGATGACAAACTGGAGTGCGAAACAATACACCTGTGTGGGAAGCTCATCTGCATTGGCACAAAGCATCACAGTTAATTTATTTCCTTCTGAAATAAGATTGGCATATTAAATGGGATTTAAGAACAAAAAAAACTGTGGAGGTGTAACAAGCATTTCGTAAATTACTGCTCGCAGCGAAGTAACTTAGCGCCATTGTCTGTTTTAAAGGTATTATTTTTGGAATGCAAACTTTGTCCGTAACTGTTGCTACTTTGGGTTCAGATTTTACTGAACTTGAGTGCGATACGTGAAGTGGTGATTCTTGTATTAGCCACAGTGGGATGAAAACGTAAAAGTCTTCATGAGTTTAGGGATTTTTTTTTTTCTTGAGACGTCACCTGGTTTTGGTGATGAGTTCCAGTCTGGCTCAGTCTGATGGATGAGCAGCAACTTTCTGCTGTGGTCAGGTGATGAGAAATGAGCTGCAAAGCATCCTTTCAGTTCTTCCTGGTGAGGTACCCCTGAATGGAAGGTAGTAAGTACATACAGATGTATTGCCAAAATGGCACGAAGTCGTAAGTCAAGTCAAGAGAAATGGTGAGATTTTGGAGTTTATCTGGAGTTACTTTAGAGGATAGATCCCACAGGATGCATTTTTGGCTTTTTTTTACAATTTTATGAATCCTTAGGGTTGTATTTTTATATTTAATTGAAAAAAAGAGTAACTGAGTTGTTAATGTAACCCCTAAAGCTCCTTTTAGTGATTTCTTTTTAAGCAGAGAGCCCCAAATACAAAGGTATGGAGGACAATATGTCCTCAAAAGGACATCTACCAGAAATGTGTAGAGCAACATGTTGTGACATGACAGAAGGAGTTTCTGGGGATTAGGACATTAATGCTGCAACCACAGCAGCTCATGAAGGGTACTTTCAGTCTACAGCTAATCCAAAATATAAAATAATGGCGCTTTAACTTAAAGACTATTAAATAAGCTCTCTTTACTTTCAGTTTGTAATGAGTTAACAGCAAATTTTCTGTCATATTTGTGAAGACTTGTAAGCCCTGCATCTGGGTTCTCGGTTTAGGTAAGTGCATTGGGTTCTGGGAGGTGGTTTGGGGTTTTATGTGTTTGTTTGACTTGGGAGTTAAGTGGAGATAAATCATTCTTCTATTTGAACTAAATATTCTGAGAACCAAATAATTTGTTTCTCAGTCCTACATTTGGGCTGAAGTTACTGACATTAAGTGCTGTGGAAGAATTTTTTTGATGCTGCTCAGTTCATATTCCCAAAAGGAACTGGCTTTCTGACAATCTGGCCAGTCTTTTCTTTAGATTTCAAACAGCATTGAAATGATGATTAAAAAAAGAATCTGCTTCAGTGTTTTAGATTTCAAAATCATTCAACTCAAAGCCCAAAAGTTGTGTTTTATTGCTGCTACTCTGCCCTTTATTACAATATAGACTATCCAGTAAACTAAAAAAATCAATTTAACAGCATCCAGGGGAGTAAATGGAGTGTTGTAGGGTGGAGGTTATAATGAGGTCTGATGTTTCTGGTGTGCAAAAAAGTAGATGTCATTCTAAGATAAAGTTAAAAAAAAGGGTTTCAAAATTAGAACACTCATTAGCTAATGGGAGGTTTACATTGCAGATCTTTTTCTTCTTGTGTTTTTATAGCTCTTTCCTGCAGAACTGGTCCTTAATTCAGTCAGATTGTGGTATGAGGTGCCAATGCCTCTTGAATTGTTCTGTGATAATATTTTATCCTTCAGGACTGTGTATTGAACAGTAACTGTCATTGAAGAAATGCCATTGTTTTTATATTTCTAATATATAGGTATAGGGCAGACAAAAGATTTCATCTCTTCTATCACAAAATAGTTATTTAAAATTTGTATATGTAGCTTGTGGTTAGTTCCAAATATTTTTTTAAATAGAATAATGTTTCCCCATTCCTCTAATAAAAATGCCAAACAAAAGAGATATTGCTGATTCTTGTAATACCATATGGTGTTGCTGATATTGCTTAGCAGTACAGAAAATTGCAATACAGATTATGTAGAAAAGAAAAAAAAATAGCCTTTTCAAAATAGTCAAGGCAAAATAACCCTGTTGACGTAGTGATTATTGTTATTAAGAGGACAGAAATGGGGCTGTCATTATGAAGATGTATTCAGAGATTATGCTTAAATGGTTGTGAAGATCAGATATGTGTGTCGTTCAGAGTAATTTTGGGGGGCTTACTGCTTCATAACTGACAAGCAAAAATGGAAAATGTGTTAATTCAGTGTTACTTGCAGAAATTACAATGTTATTAAAATTTGCAGTAGAAAAGAGAAAGAGGGCTCTTGAGTTTAAGAGATGGGAATTTAGATCGCGGTCCTTGTTGTAGATCTCTGGCAGATTTTCCAGTCTATCTATAGCAAAGTGTCTTTGGCTGGCCAGCGGTGTTTAGAGGTGGATGAATCAGCTCAGATGAGCTGTTCTGTCTCGCCAGCTCTGGGGGGAGCAGAGATGCTCCCCTGGCCGCAGAAGTGTGCGGATACCAACCCCAGCTGCTCCCCTGACTGTAGGGGTGCACTCAATAAAGGTTATGTGGGAAAGAATTCTGTGAAGTCAGAGATGCTCCTTCGCCATTCTGCAACGTATTTCATGCAAAACATTGTATTTGCTGGACGACACAGGCAAAAATGTGACATTCCAGAGATCGTGGGTGGGTGCTTGCTCTAGAAACCATTGGTACAGTTTACTTCTTGCTAACAGTGTTTCCTTTGTTCAGCTCTGAAGCATTTCCTGCCACCCCATCGGTATCAATCATTCTGTCAAGTGAGGATAAGAAAAATTTTATGAGGCAGCATTTGTACATTTTATTTGCCTTCTGATTATAACCCAAGTAAGACAGATGCAAGGAAAAAACTTCACAAAAATAATCCTTCATCATCTTCCATTGCTTCAAATAAAAATCCACATGAAAATTAATAGATGGGATAAACCTCCATGGACTGTGCACTTTCTGTCTGTTCCAGGAAGAACTATTTTGTCACAAAATGTTACAGGATTTTGGCAAGATCTAGCCTTTAATGTGCGGAAATTGCATGGTTTGAAAATGCAGGATAAAATGGAGAGTGACAATTTTTTAGCAAGAGCTGATTCAGAGTTTATTTTGGATAGTCAGAATTTCAAATGGATCTCAGTTTTATTGTTTGCATGGATTAGTGGCCGTAGTCATGCGATGTGTAATGAATTAGGAGTTGTTTTCAAGATAGATGTAATTTTCTTTTTTTTGTACCCAAAGCACGCTGGTCTTCCTTGAGCGAGGCCATCTGCACAGGGAGAAAGAGAAATCCTTTCTTTTGGATGCTCTGCATATTGATGAATGTTTCTAAACTTTGTGCTTCCTCTCTCCTTTTTATCAGCATTTGTTTCCATTTTTCTTATCTTTGTTATTTCTGTCCTGTGGTTTCAACCCTGCTTTTCACACTTAGGTGTGTCTACCTTTCTCACAACTCCTGTAACTACTGTATTTGCTCTGTGCTGAGTTTTGTATTGACTTCTCAGTGTTGTTGAAATGTAAATGAATCCTGGCATTGTGCTGGTGTTACTCCCGAGTCTTTCAACAGCTTATGAATTCAGATTCCCTTCTGTAGGGAGCATCTGAAGTCCCCCTTAGAGAAGAGTGGTAGTTTTTTTGTTCCAAGTAGCAACTGTGCTGCCTTCCCTGCATCCCAGCAGGTACTGTGGGGTGTAATCAGCTGGGTCAAATTAGGAGCCTCTAGTAGCTTGCATCTGCCCTGGATATGTGTGTGTGTTGTTTTCTTCAAGGACAGCTCATAGCATTCATTTCAAATGCTTAGATCTGGGCCGCTGCAGGTTTTTCTCATCTAAATGTCAACTGCATGTGACAAGTAGAATAATATAAAATAATTGTAATTTTTTCTCTAATCAAGCAAAAGGGGTGTTGAATTGTTTAATTACTGGCTTTGCCAGCATGCAGATGGAAAGGCTTTTCAGGTAAGTTGCTCATACAAAATGCCTAAAATGGATAGTAATTAACAACTGGCTCTTCATTGGTATGTTAATTATGCTGCCATTTGTCCTGGTGCCTGTCGTTCTTTAAATGTTCAGTTACACTGAACTGAAGCATTCACTTCCTGGCAAACACAGAATGTATCAGAACAGTTTGACTCTCAGATATATGCAAATATTTTATGGGAAGAGGCATGCCAGTAAACCACTGAGCTGCAAAGAACAAAAACACTGCATATTTGTATTCCTCAGAGGTAAAAGCAAAACCTGTTCCTGAGGAACCTGCAGGCCTGATTTTGAAAAATGGTCTCTAATACTTTCCTAGTACTAACCCAGAACACAATCCCAGGCAAGTAGGTAATTTTAGGAACTTGTTACTGCTAGCTGTTTCTATTAGTGAAGGTAGGTGGACATCTGGGTGCTGTTAAATGCCCTTGAAATGCATATATTTTAAAACTATTGCTTGTAATATCTAGGTGGAAAATTCACACTGAACTGAAAATGGTTTTAGAACTTGTGATAGAACTGACTATTTTGAATGCAAGAAGAGTTACTTTAACTTATGACTAGATCACAGCAGTGGTCTCAGATCCTATTCAGTTTACTGTTAAATTCTTTTGAGTACAGAGATTGTCTCCTGTTTCTTGGAGAAAGCACTCTGTGCTTTGCAGAGTGCATCTCCAATCTCCACATACTATTGCAGTATAAAAACAAGCTGTGTCTGGTATGTCTGCAAGTCACCCAGTAGTGTCCTGAAGAGGGCCAGGCTGCTAAAGCTATGTGGCAAGTTTGCTGTGACCAGCATGTGAGTATGAGGCTGGTATTTTAATTTGCTGAGCTTCTGCCACATGGAAAGTGGTTAATCAGCCCAACACACAATGACCCTCACACGTGGCAGAAGTCAGCCCTGAAATGAGGTGCTGATTGTAACAGTAGCTGTGGGAAGTGGATTATAGCCATAAAATTAGCTATGAAAAGGCCCTCTGCATCATGTTCCATCATTTCATGGGCAAAAAATTGTATCACTGTTAGTACTGCTGGGCCATGGCTGAGCTGGATTTCCATTGTGTTGTGTAGTTTCTAGCAAAGTTCCTAGCTCAATTTTGAGTCCAGCTTTAAACACTTAAAGTAGTGATAGCTAGAAAAGCTTAGTTTGAAATGATAAATTCTTGTGTTCCCAGGCACTGAGAGGTGGCTCATTTAGCATCAGCCAATGGAGGTTGCCCTGTGAAAGAGTTTGGGAAAAGAGTGGTCAGTCTGTTGACTACTCCTGTGTGTCATATTCATGTCATAGTATATGGGACACCAGTGTTTTCCTTGGATTTAATTTATTTTTTTTTTAAGCATCTTTAAGAGATACCCTGTCCCTCTGCACATAGATGTCTCACCCTGAAAATGCTTTGCACCTTCTATAATGAATGGTGGTTTGACCAGTAGAAAACAAGGCTGTATAATTAAAACTTCCTTTTACTGTAATGAGATTTTCAGCATAGGAATATAATGGCAAATTATTGGAGCTGTGTCAGCTGTGTTTCAGACTTAAGAGTTCCTCTGCTAAGTTTTTTATGTTTTTGTCTAAAATAGGCAATATTTCTGTTTTAAGGGAAAGAAAGGAAAAGTACATTTATTTGGTGTGCAATAAGGTTTGTGGGAACAGCAGTTGCAGTGTATTTCTGTTGACCAGTGAAGGTATGAAATATGCATTTTCACTGTTGAAATTTAAGTAAATGAACCATCACTAAGAAAAGTATAGGAGCATTTTCCAACTCTCTTATGAGAGCTTGAAAATAGGAATACATTCTAGCTGCATCTCCAGCAAAGGGGACAGTGGACTGCCGGAATTAAGAATGTCTTAAGTGAACATAACAATCTTCCCCAAATGCCAAGTGTTGAGGCCTGCAGAATCCAAATTTCCCAGTTTTCTGAAACAAGTTCTTAAAAATGTGTAATTGTTAAGATCACGTCATGTGTCACTGTGGATTCTCTGCCATCTGTGAGATAGGGTTGGTCCAAGTGAAACTATTTCTCTGGAGCTGGATTCGCACTAACAAGATGTTCTAGATACATGGAATGCCTACCAAAAATAGTCCATTACAGACACTTCAAAATTAAGTGTAAAATTTCCATTATTATTTATGGATACTTACAGAGTAAGACAGCAATGGGGAATTTTCTTTCTTCTTGATGTTGCTGATCACTGTGAAGTACTTGGGTGTATATGAGTCTTTGGGCTCCTTGTAGTTTATTCATACTTGAGACTTGGTTCTTGAACAATCACAGATGTTGGTTTGTTTTTCTTCTAAATAAAACCCAAGTGTTCCTGGACTTTCTGTACTCTCTGATCTGCTTCTGATACACTCAATGAACACGTGCTTTTCTGAGATGTATTAGTCTTTTGCTTAAATATATCTTGACACTCTTTCACTCTTCAGACAAGGTAACATTATGTGTTTCCAGTCTCATTCCTGACTCAAGACTTAATCATATTTTGTTTTAGTGATGTCCTCCTCGTGCTTCAGAACTCTTTGGTTCTGAACTGTAAATGGGACTGAGGCTTATAATGGTGTTTAATGTTTTAGGGGAAGCTGCCAGTCTCAAGATCTTTGCTCTCCAAAGTGTTCCCCTTTGTCACCTGTGTTTCTCCCTCCAGTTTCCATGCATGTTTTAAGAAAAGGAGGCATGTAAATATTTAAATAGTGTTTGAGGTTAGGCAGCTGTAGGATGGTGCTATGAAATGAAATCTTAGTGCTGGTGTACAATAGCTGAATTAAAAGGTGTGTGGTTTTACTTGTTAGCATCTTGGTTGAGTACTATCAGCTGGAGATGTGTGAGTGGGTGGAAAGAACAGTAACGTGGAGTTCATGCTGAATTATGTTTTGCTGGAGGAAAGCTATTCATTAGTCTCATAGCTGGCACATGTCTCTTTATTCCTTCTCTAAAGCAGTATCTGACGACTTTGATGAAAAGGTTGATATGACATTAAGGAATTGGTTCTGCCTCATCTACTGATGTGCAAAAGCCTTTCTGCCCTTGGCAGAGCTGAGTGAGACACAGGCAGCATGCCAATCCTCACTTTGCTCTAGGAAGGGCATGCATGTGGTAAATGGTTCAGGGTTTGAGCAGCCTTGGCTCCATCTCGGAGTGCAACGTGTGGAGGTTAATGATGGTGCATCCAAGTTCGGTTCTGGGGTTCATTGTGGCTCCACCTACGCCCCTCTCGGTTCTTCAGGATGGCCCTAAGGAAAAACACTCTTTCGTCATTGCTAAATTTAAAATGAATGTGGTAATTATGAGTAAGAATTGCAGAGACCGGTAAATTGTCGCTGTGCAGGACAGCTCCTGGCTGTTGCACACTGGCTGCACAGTGCTCGTGTGTCACTGGCTGCCTCATGTCTGAGAATCAGCCCGGGCACGGAGGCAGGCTTGTGGAACAGGCCCTGGACAGGGTTCAAGTTTACTGCAGGCTTACTGTATCACTGGCAAATAACGTTCACATGCCACAATTAAGTCATCTGACTTTTGTTTTCATTTATCTTACCACCGGTTTGCAAGTCCTGTTCATAAGACTTGTGTAATTTGAGATGCTTCTTTCATATGTCAGCTGTAAAAACGGCATATTTGTAAGATGCCTATGCTGGGACAAGCAGAGAATGAGTTTCATTGTGTTGTACTAATTGATAATGTTTTATTAATAGACTTTTATTGCAACCACGTTTATGTTGGATTCGCAAAAAATTTTCCTCCCTTTGGGAAGAAACAGAGAGAGAAAAGGAAAATGTACACCTTCTTTCTCTCTGGAAACAGCTGTTATTATTTATTCCAGGCACATGAATAGCCATTAATTTGTATTTGCTTTACAGAGTAGGTAGGATATTTGATAATGTGCTTTTTAAGTGTCTTGGCAGAATATACACATGATAGATCGTTATTTCAGTGCTGAACTAGCAACAATCCACCTGGCTTTAAAGTATTAATATAGGTTTTACAACTTATATCTTGTTGTCTTATGGTTGCTTTTGACACTTAAATTTGCCTTTGAAAACCCATAAGTTTATTCTCATCCAGTTACAGTTTGTATTGAGAGCAAAATGTACATTGCTTTGTACACCAAAGAGATGATAAAACTATATGAAAAACACAGTTGCACTGAGTGAATATTATGAGATAGTTTTCAGGTGTTCATTTTGCATTTGCAAGTTAAATTTAAAAAGTAGGAAAATGTATTTTATGGAGGTATTTGTTTAGTGGGTTAACTCAAAATGCTCTTTAAATCAAATCAGTGAGCTGTCCCTGGAAGTAAATACATTTTCAGAAATGAAATCATGATTCTTTCTAATGTTTAAAAGTAAGGATAAAGTATTTGTAGTGATTTCTTGGTAAATGCACGTGGCTGCCACTGGTTGTTTGCTTTGTTGTGTAGAGTCCCTGTAGTAGCTGGAACCTGACTGCCAGGTTTGGAATTCAGACTAATCTTGTGTGTCCTGTGTACTTGCCTGTGCTGCTCTTCAGTCAGCAAACAGCAAAGCTAAAACCTTACTTTGGTCAATATTTACAGACAAACAATCAGCTTTTTTTTTGACAAACATCCAGTTTGTTTACAGTGAGGGTTTTTTCAGTATCATTCTTCACTTCTGCTTTTTATATATGCACAGAATTGTCTGTATGCTTTTGGGAACAAGTGGCTTGTAATGGATGTCAAATCATGTTTAATGTGAATATGGGGACATAGAAAAATAATGCTTTGTTGTTACATGGTTTTTTTTGTTTAGTGGTTTGCTGGTAGAACATCCAGCCAATCTAGTATTCTGTAATTCTGAAAAAGCAAGTAAGAGCATGGTTATTACTGCTGATCACTTCAGAAAGTCTAGCACAGTCTACCTGGAAACAGCATTTTCTCTCTTACTTTAAAACTGGTGATTTTAAAAAGCAAAACATGAGATTCAGTTTTATGAAATATGTTCAGGAAATAGCTCTGGGAAGAAGTTAAGCAGGAAAAAAGTGTTCCAAAAATTCATGACAAATTCTTGTGAGTGTGGTAAACCTAAAGTGACACTAAGGAGTATTCTGCAGCAGAGCTTTGTAGTATTTTGTATTTTCTACATGCCTGTGAAAGTTTCCCTTACGTCATAACGTTGGGGTGTGCCATTTGGAACATTTGTGGGAATGAAAAATTCTAGGAAGTAACAACAACAACAAAAAAGGCAGTTTTGAGCACCCAAAAGCTTGTGAACTTTTTTTTTTTTGTTATTTGCAGACATGAAATATATAATATGTGAAATTACCTAAAAGGAACAATGTTCTAAAAACATTTAGTGACGTGAAGGGGCAGTGAAAAGTAGAAAAATCATTAAGAGCTTTATTTGAAATGTTGGGGGGTTTTTGCTTGAAGAGGAATTCAGGATTTGGGAAACTCATCTGCAAAGAGGAGGGTAACTGCTAATGTGGGTTGGTGTATCAGATTAGTAAGGACATCAAAAGATGTTCTGAAGGTTGTCTTTGTTGGGAGGTTAAACTGAACACATCCAGACTGGTGACAGGTGCCAGATGAACATCGTGGGAGCGCTGGTGGACTCTTTTCAGGTGGCTTCTCAAGATTCAGTTCAATTTGAATCTGTAATTTCCTTATCTATAGCCCTCTTCCGTGGTCTGAAGGCTGTACTACAGTATTTCATAAACTGGGTGAGGAGTTTGAGAAGTAATGGCTGGTGTACACAAGCAGCCTGTTCACTTGTACACCCTGTTTGAGTCATATTTTTTGATCCTTCTTGCTACTGTGGGAAAGTGAGGTTGGCTGCTTTCTTCAGTCTTTAGAGGAAAAAAAAAAAATTAAGAAATTTTAATCAGAAAATCTCCTTTGAGTTAAAGGAATTTTAGGCAGGCGTGAAATGAACTGAGTATTTATAATACTCAGGTTCAGGCTGGGTTTTTGAAAGGGAGTTAAATGTGGGGTTTTTCCCCTGCAGTTTTTAGGTAGAGAATGTATTAGAAATCATGAGAAAAGGAAGAAGTACTAAACCACACCCTATTTTTTGAATGTGTTTTTGACAACTACTGATATTCTTTTTAAGATGTTTCACATAAAAATTCTTATTCTTAATGATGAGTTGGGGTGTGAAAACACCTGAAAGGCCAATTAATTATCATAACATCAAATAAGCATCATTTGCTTGTTGATCAAGCAGAACTGAAGTCATTAGTGCTATCAATAGAATGCTGTTTAATGAAAACAATAGCATTCTGATTACCCAACAGTGCCCAAGGACACTGTAAATTTACTGATAATTAAGTATTTGGTAACTCAAGTTGCTGTTCTGAATGAAATTTAAAATTAACATACCCTTCTGAGGCACACATAAAAATCATTGTAATAAATAATAAAGGCATTTGAAGGACACGAGTCAGTAACTTTCAATGAATAATTTGAATCAGTGGTCCACATTTTACATCTTTGTCGTTGGGCTGTGTTGCTCCCAAGCTTTCTGCAGCTGATGGGGAGTGAATGGCTCGGTCTGGTGTGGTGGGAACACCGCAGAGACCTCGGCCCGTGACCCCAGCATGGTCAGGGGCTTGCAGGGCAGCTCGTGGGCCACCAGCAGAGCGGTAGTGCTGGGTTTGCCGGGGTGGGGTTTGACAGTCACCGCTCCCTCGGGAAGAGGATGTACAAAGCCTTCGTGGTGTTCCTCACCAGCCCCTGGGTGACTGGGCTCGGTGCAGTGAGCGTAGAGATTCCTCCTGGTGACTGCCCCTGCTCTGTTGTAGGCAGGTCAGGGGCAGGATGACACTTCTGCTTTGGTCTGGCTCCATGCATTTTCAAATTTTTACATTTAGGGGAAATTATATAACAACTTGCATCTGTGAGCTTAGGAGAATGCTTTTTCAGTGAAAATGCCTTATAAGAATATTTTTATGAAACAGTTATAAGAGGAGACCAAAAATTTGTTAATTCACTTGAGCATTTCTGCTCATTATTTAAGAAATAAATATGTTGTCAAATTTCTTCGAATCTGAACTGAAAGTTATAGTCATAAATACTGCCTCTCATGCTCATGAAATCTGATAGCTGATTTCTTCTGTAATTAACAGAAAATATGGACAAGTGATGTTGGCAACCACTTTCATGTGAATTCTGTGTATTTCTGGGTAGAGGGAAAACTTAAATAGTTGAGAGAAGACATTGGATTTCTGGGAAAGCTCGGCTGCCCCTGATTTGCATTTAGTTAAAATCCAATTTGGTGAATGTTCTGGACAGATTTATTACCAATTAGCTTTATTTCTTTGCATTTATACAGCTATTGACTATGTTTTATGTAGTTGATAGGAGTTTAGAGCGCTGTCATCTTGTTATGATGTAAACTCTGGAGAGTCATGGTATTGATCTCAGTGAGGTTTTTTTCTTATGTATACCATTGCAAGTATTTTGATAGCAGCTTCAAAATAATTTCCACAAATTGGCAGTTGAACTTGCACGTGAACAAAATAGATTTGTGATCAAGCACTGAAAATGCTTGAAATCTAAACCAGCTTCTATTGCTGGAAAATAATTGCTAGATAGATAGTAAGAAGCTGGACTACTTGATAGAAGATTGTGGAAATATTATTTTAAAAGAAATAGTTTGAAGATGAATGAACAAAAATGAAGCCTCAAATGATGACATAGTGCAAATAAACTACTGAGCAATTACTGTTCTTATTATTTCTTTATCATAAAACAGTTACATAGGAATTTATAAAAGAAAATTCGCTTGCAAATAATTTTTTGATGATTATAGAAGAGGGAAAGGAAGCAAGATGAGTTTAAGGAAAGAACAAATAGCAGCGATGGTATAAAACTAATAATCAGTGATCCAAAGGCATACAATGGAAAATGCTTGATTTCATTGTTAATGAAATAAACTAATCACAGTAATTGGCTGATTTCCTTTCTTCCCGTTGCAGAAGAAGCACACTTAAGAAATGTATGTCTGCTGCTCCTGATGTAAAACCATGCTGTCTTGTCCTGAAAGTAAGATTTTTCAAGCCCAGCGTATCTTTTCTAGCACTGACCAAAAGCAGGTGCTTGCAGGAGTGTAAAAGCAGAGTAAGGATGTGTGATGCTTCCCCTTGCCATAGTCCCACCCTCCAGCCATGTGTGACTCAGAGGCTTCTTGAGCCAGGCGTGATGTTTGATTCGTAGAGCTCACTGAATTTCTTTTCCACAGTTTTGGATAAGCTCTACATAAAATCTATATAGTTTTCTTGGCATCCACAGATGCCCATTGTAGGGAGTTTGGGGCATGCAGAGATAGTTGTGATTGATCAGGAAAGCTTGGCAAAAATACTAAGGATGTGGGAAGGTAAGAAAAATGAAAAGGGAGAAGTTGTGGGATAGTGTGACAGTGGCTAAAGAACTTTGACATTACCTTTGAGGAGTGGACTGGCTTGGGGTGACTCCCAACAAGGGACAAGCAATGCAGTGGGGGAAGGAATCCAGGCTTCACTTTTCTGGTTTATATATATGNGGCCAGCAAAAATGGGATGCTGTGCAAGGCAGGAGATGAAGAGTGGTTGGATGAGAGGGCTTTGCTTTTCTTTCCGTGTAGACAGAAGTCCAATCTCAGTAAATCTTAAGAATGTAGAGGCAGATATGACAAAACACATCCATAACTGAAATCACCATAATGCTAATAGTTTGGTCGTGTGGGTTATTATTTTTTTTTAACTTGCCAACTGGGTAACTCACAATTTGTTCTCTTTACTTATTTACTAAGCAACAAATTTTACCAGGCCCTTTTTACAATTTGTGATAATCTTGTGGACAGGCCCATATGCAGATGTTTTGCTTGATTCAAAATTATTGTGCCTGGCTTTAGTGTAGCTTTAGCTGGTCTTGCAGCTTCCACTTTACCTCCTGATGTTTTACTGGATGAAATACAGCAAGTGTTCTGTTTTAAAAAGGGGAAAAATTGTCCTGTACATGAATTTCTAATTGAATGCCAACCAAAACAAGCTAAATGAAACAGACTTGTTAAATGAAGAATTAATGGACTGAACATGATCTGTCTCCGAGAAACTTGAAAGAAAGTCCTTAGACTTTATTATTTTTTCCTTGTGTTTGTTTGCCCAGGCTGGGTGTGTGCTTGCACAGTTTTTGTGAGTTCATTAATGGGTCAGCTGTGGGCAGTTGTATATAACAGAACAACCATATATATACTATTTGCTACGTCTGATGCTCAGTAAAAAGTATGGAAAATAACATTGAATGTTACCTTCTGTTTCTTGCACATAACTTATAATTATGCAGTTACTTTTGGCAAACTCAAAATGTCAGAGAAGGAGGGAGAATCACCATTCATTTCAGATGGAAATGATGCATCATTTGGGGAGCCTTGTTTTTTTGTGATTTGCTTGGTACTTTTGCCACATGTCAGTAATATCAGCCAAAATAAAGTCAATAAAACCAGGGCAAATTCATGCAGAGACAATTAAGTGTGGAATTATGTTGTATGATTGCATTACCATGTCTGTAGTGGCCGAAGACCAGGTAGGGTCACATACAAACACCTTAAATGGTCCTGCTGCTGTTGTTTGCTGTTTTACTGTGACCCTTCGTGTAAGCTAAGCATCTGCCTCTCTTCTTTTAGTAATGTTTACATCAACCCTGAAACAGCCTTTCAAACTCAGATTTTCATCCTCTCTGTAAACTGGTCTTTTATAGTAGCTGCCCTACTTCCCTGCCCGATTTGCATGTGCACTTTCCCACTTACAACTATTTATATCTGAGACATTTGCCAAGTGTTGGAGGCTCAGGTTGTGTTTTCAATGCAAGTCTACCCCAGGTCCTTAGATTTGCTTCTGGCTCACTCCTTCAGGCACTTCCAGACTTTGGGTGTAAGAAATACTTTTCTTCTGATGCACCAGTCCATCGTAATCACGGTGGAGACCTGGGTGCTCTTCTGCTTGAGTTAAAGCCCCAACTTCTGCAGGGGGAAAGATTATCAAGTTTTGGAGGCAGGCCAGGTGCTTAGGTTCAGGTCAGTTTTCACGTTCATTCTGCAGTGCAGATATGAGCCTTGTTTTAATTCTGAGAGGGTTTATTTTTTTCCAAGACTAGAGACATGCTTTCAGAACAGGAGTCATTAAGGCTTCTTTTTTAACCTTTGCTCCCTGTTTTGAATTTCAGCAACCGCTTTTGAGGGAAATGGTTTTAGTTTGGCAGGACTTGTCAGCAGTTGGATGTATTGGCTTATTAAAGAGCGTACAAGAAATAGTTCACCTCAGTCAGAGGCTGAATAGGTCAAGAAGAGATAACAAGGAATTATGAATAAGAAGTGGAAATATAGCCAGGGGGAAATGCAGGGGCATAAGGTGCCATGCCATTTGTCAGGAAGATAGGAGGAATGAAGAAGCAGCTACCCTTTCCCTTCTTCCCAACCTAACTTTAAGTGGCCAAGTGCGTCTTCTGTCTGTGCTTCAAGTTTAATTTTTAGTCTGTAACATTCTCTGTGGTAGGTGCAGAGGTGTGACTCCTGTCTTCTTCTGGATTGTGCTAAAGAGCATTCTGAGTTTATTCAGTCTTATATGGGTTGTGTTGGTCATTTAGGCAGTGAATATGAATGTGGTCCACATCCTTTCCTTACTCCATGATGTCTCTGGAAATTTTTGTGCCTTGACCACAGATGGATGAATGGAATTACCAACATGACTGGAATGAATAAGGTGATTAACATGAAAATCGGAAATTAAAATGAGAAATACTGTCAAAATAACATTCAAAATCACGTAGTAATGTATAAAATAATTTTTTGGTTTTACGGATCATAAGATTGAAGTTACCACAGTGGGGTTTTTGGGTACTGTGGTTTCTGCATGGCATGTCTAGTTTTGCATGCTTCAGAGGATCCTGTTTTTTAGCATTGGCTGCTCATCCTGCGATGATTGGTCTCGCATTGTCCCTCAAGCTGAGCACTTGCAGCAAGATTTCCTCTAAAGTATACCAGAACTCTCTTTTGTCACTTCCAATTCTTTGTCTGTATCCCACCTTCTTTTGCACATCCAAGTGGTGTTGTTGAACTATGGGGCACACAGAAGGGCGTGGATTGCCGTGATATCCCAGGGCATCCCACATGGATGGCTTGTGTGAACACAACAGTCAAGTGTGGAGGCACCCTAGAGGGTTTCACCTCTTTGACTTCAAACCTTGCTCTTCCAGTCTGCAGGTGGGGCATATGGCAGATACCTCTTACGTGTGTCACTGACTCTGGCATCTCCTCCAGAGTCACAGCAGCGAAGGCAGGGAGCGAGGTAGCTGGGTTTGGCCTCTGGAACACCACTTAGGCCACTCTCTTAAATGCTTGGTCCCAGGCTCTGCTGAACAGACAGTGCCCCTTCAACTGAGCAGCTCAATCTCATCATCTGCCCCCCTTTGAGAATGCTTAACATTCACCTGCGATGCAGACAGAGGATAAAGCTCTGATCTTCATTTTGAAAAAGGGAACGTTTCTCTAGTAACGGCTCACCGTATGCCCTAATTTATCTTCAAGATTAGGGGTGGCCCCCCTGCACACACCCCAAAGCACGGGGCATTGTGGTGGAGGGGAAAGTTTATAGTTAATTAGGATTTTTGTATTATTCCTGTCTTAGTAGTTCTTTCCAGAATCTAAATGGTTAAAGTAGAAAATGTTAGTAATTTTGCTGCAAATAAATTGATCAGTATGCAAGACGGTTGTCACCGGCTGAATCATGGTCCACAGTTAAGGTAAACAGATCTGTGATGACATTTTCTGAGCAGAATACCAATGCTGCTACATTTCTTCCCAGAGGTTTCTGACTCTTCTTATATGCGGATAAAATTTTTCTCCAGGAAGGTTTTGTTCACAGGAAAGAAATAGCTTCTGTGTAAGAGTCTTCCTTAAAGGTGGGATTTCTTATATTTTGTGATTTATTTGTAATCGTAATTCTGTTGAGAGCATGGCAAGGAATGTTTTTGCTTTTCTGCATATTCTCTCTGTACAGTAGATATTTTTGATGTGGAGTCTGTTTAAAAAGTGTCTGGCAACGGAATGCAAGTAAAACAGTATTAACAGAGCTATCAGGAACAATGAAAAACGGGGTTTTCTTTTATTTTTTTTTGAGTGAGCTGTTTTATAATCTCTGTAGTTAACACATAGAAGCAATGACTAAATATACAGCTAGATTTTTAGCGTTAGTGTTTCTATGAAATATTTTTGACTACATGATGGCTTCATATTTTTGTTGGCATATTCTAAAGTAAGAGCTGTGATGTAGTTTATTCTTAAATGTCTCTGTGCTAGGCAGAAAATTCCCCTTGCAACTGACTGCAATCAAAACCATTTAGCTGAGATGCATCTAACTCCCGTATGACTTCAGAGTAAAGAAAAATACAGTTTCTAAAGAAGTTTTTGAAATCTGCTTTCTTAGAATATTTAAAAGAACATTTTGAAATCACTGTGTATGATGCTGTTGATGGGATTGGGCAGATTTGTAATTCTGTGTTTAGCCTTAGATCCACATTTACTTGGAGTTGATTGACATCTCAGCTGTTCTATGGACCAGTGGCTGGAAATGTGTCACATTTGTATTGATAAAAGTAGAATTTCCTCTGTTTTAGTCGGATGTTGGTATTTGACTTTAGTCGTGTTTATTACAGTAGACACTGAAGGATAAAGGAACTCTGTGGAGAGCATGCTCAGTGGTACCTGACATGGAATAGCAAACCTGGAACTGGTGCTCACAGCTAATGTCAGGGATTCAAAGTCTGGGAGTCAGCAAAACCCTTTCTCCAGTAGACTTTGGGTTTAAACCTGGCCCTGTCCGTGTCTGCAGTATTTGGGTGAAGGGAGTATAGCTCAAATAATGTAGTTAACAGGACTTTTTGTAAGATGGACTTAGAAAGTCTTGTCATGGACAGCATTTCCAAGGTTCCCAGCAGGATGCATGGCTGTGGTTTGTTGAGGAGCAGAGCAGGGGCCACCATCTCCAGAGCTGTGTGATGCTCCCTGTGAGGATACCTGGCCAAAGAGCTGGGGATACCTCAGCCAGACACAAATTCGTGTCAGAGACAAGATAGAGCTGCATTTCAGGCAGTGGATCTGGGATAGGGCTCAAGATTTGAATTTTGGGGTTGAGAGCTGTTGTTTAATAATTCCTTAGCAAAAAAGAGAAGTCCAGGTTCATTCTGGCATGCTGCACTTTTCAGTAATTCTTGCTCTGATTGGGGTTCTCATGCACTTTCATGGTATCCTTATTCAGCATTTACCTTGCTCTTTGTGCCTTGCTTTGTGAAGTGCACAGCAGCTATTTCTTTTGCAGATCTATGTAACAGCTTGAGATGAATGTGGATTTTTTGGGGAATAAATCCCTGTATTTTATCTCAGTATTTTAATGTGCGTTTGCAGGTTATCTTTTATTTCAGAAACATCCGTGAATATTTTGGGATTGACCTAAATGTGGCACTGAAGTGTAATGTCCAAACTTTGAATGTTCAGCAGTGAAATTAAGTCCTGACAGAAATGGAGGGACTAATTCTGCTTTTACATTGTTCCTGGGTTAATGTGGCTCCTCAGGGATCCCCAAGATGAATGTAAATATTAGTGGCAGGATCCAACCTGCTCCCAGACATGACAGTGGTAAGACAAGAGCTGTTAAGTGTTGTCCAGCTGAAGGAGTGTTCACTAAAGATTGCAAGGGTTGTGCTGGATTTTATTCTAATAACATTTCTGTATTCTTTGGCAGATCTCTAGGAGCTCTCTAACCTCCAAATTAAATACCGCACGCATTTTTTCAGCAAAAAATTATTTCTATTTGACACTAAGAAACACCTTCTAAAGATTTTAAAGAAATTTGTTCAGGACGCTGCCTTGATGGTTACAGATGATTTTCATGAATGTTCAGCTTGACCTTGTTTCACTTCCTGAGAATTATACCGTTACGTTCATGTTTTTATTTTGTATAGAGTAAGCAACTTATTTTATTTCCATTGGCAGAAGGGAAGTCCATTCTTTGAACATTCAGTCTCAGAAAGAGAACGCCTTGTCTCCCAACACCTGTTGATGCTGAAACACTTCTGTGGACATCAGTGTTAATGTGTATCTGGACATAGATTTATTTAGATAAGGCTGAAGACACGATCTTTATGATTGCTGACCCAGCATGTCCTTTTTTTTTTTTTTTTTTTTTTTTTTTTTGTTTTTTTTTGTTTGGTTTGGTTTGGTTTTTTTTAAAAAACTGACTTGATACTTCAATTCTGGGCTTCCATACTAATTTATGCTCCAACAGAGTAACTGTTGGACTGCCCTAAATTTATGTAACTATACAAAATTGTGAGCTACTCTTAAGACTTTCTTATGTTATTTTTTTCTTTTTGTCTGCATCTGATGCATGCTCTTTTTTCTGTTTTGTTTATACTAATAGGTTCCTTGGAATGCTTCTCTACCACAGTATTTCTGAGACTCCAGGTTATGAGTGTCATTCTTCTTCTCTATCTTGTTTTCTTTCTTACCACAGACAGGTAACTTCACAGATGTTTAGTCAGAGAAGCAGCTGATTGTTCCATCAGATTTTGCTTTTGGCACTGCCTTCCCAGGTTGGCCCTTGATTTTGAGATAACATGTCAATGTTTTTACTTTTCTCACCGGGCATATTTTATAAATGTAAAAATATCAAGGTCTGCTTCTTTTTTTATAATCTCATGAATGAGTAGAGATGAAAGTAATTTGGGAAGCAGTTCAGATCCATTCCTGCTTCTATCCAGATGTTCTTGCAGCCTTCAGCCCTAGCGAGTTAAATTTTTACAGCCGTGATCTATTGTTTGCATTTCTGCACAGCCATCCAACTCGGATAGAGCTCCTGCCAGCCAGCTGGCTGCAGCTGAGCACTGAGATCTCGTAGCCATCTCTGTCCCTGAAGTCCCCCTGCAGCGCTCTGGTGTCACTGTTGGTGCACCAGGACAGTGTGGGGGGCTCCACCGCTGCCCTGCCTGGGTCAGGGTCAGGGTGTTCCGTGCTCCATGGTGCTGTGGCCCTCGGTGTTGGTTTCTTTGCTGTGTGGCTTGAAAGAGACCAAAGCCCCTTGGCTTCTCCATCTGCAGAACTCTTAATTCTGTTGTGTCAGGAGAGAGAGCCTGGAAAGCTGACTGCTTTTCTCAGCAGTGTATGTGCGCCTCGAGCGCCTCTCGAGAGCTGCAGTGGCTCACACCACGGGTGATGTCTCTGACGTGGGAAGCTCTGAAGTGGAAGGGTAAATTGGGTGTCTTACACACTGATACATGTGCAGGTCTGTCACTTCACCACACTGCTGCAGAATGGAAGTTCTTGTGATTTGAAGGGCCTGAGCCTTTCCTCCCTCTTAGCTGAGCCTTCCCATGGATGAGTGTCAATGTGTCCCCCTGATGAATTTTTTTTTTCTTATTGTGCTCATATCTTCGAAATGGAAATTTTTGAAGACCTCCTTTTAGAGCATTCAGGCTGTGAAGACATATCTGAAGGCTGATTTGTCTAAGAAGTTACTTTCTGTATTGCACTGTCTTTGATGTGCAATTCTGTGGAATCAAGATAATCTACACAGTAATTCTTCAGCTTATACCGTGATAGACAGTGATCTGTTTGTTGTAAAATGTTTTCTTTCATGTGTTTTTGGACACTGACATAACTGAACCTCTGGTCTGGCCATTCCTTTTACCTCTTTTTCCCCCCTTATAAAGAATTCACAGTTCTCGTTGTCCTTCCTACTTGAATCTTGATAGATGCCCTTGCCTCTCATATTTTCATACATGTAAGGTTGAATGTGAGTGCAGAAAAACAGCTCATTTTGCCTATCCACAACCACCTAAATTGGACGATGATCAAAACTATCTCTCTTGTCAGTGGTGAGAGCAAGGGCTCTACAGAAAGATGTTTGCTCAACCTGTTTTGGATACACCTCTAAGCATGGAATGCATAAAGGATAGCAAGGGGGCTTTGTTTCCTTTTCCTGGTGAGCTGTAAGGTTACCTTAAACAAATAATTTTGGCTTTTGGACTTTTAAAAGTAGGTGAATACAAACCTTGGTGTGTTTTTTCATCATCTTTGGTTTAGATTGAGGAAAACAAGAGTTTCTCATCACATTACAGTGTTGTTCTTAAAATACTGCTAAGAGATGATCTGAAATTGTATTACAGTTACTATTTTAAAAAATCTGATCTCCTTGATGATTTAAACTGAAGTGTGTTTCTGAGTGACGGGGACACTTTGCAGGTAGATTTATTATGGTTTTTACCATCTGCTTTAATAAAGGAGTGAGCAGAGCATTTCAAAATGACCTTCAGTTCTATCCATGAGAGATGAGTTTGAATGTTCTGAGTGAATTATGGGCATTAGACAGCTAAGGGTACTTATTCTGGAAATAGTGATTTACCAGTTGTTTGCATGCTGATGCTTTTATTTGTCTGGAGGTATGCTAATGTGCATTAATACTGTGTTTCCACATAGCTGCAGCTTTAGCCACTGTGGAACTTTCTGTGGTGTGGGGGCATAGGTAGAAGTCTCATTGTTTGGCCTTGCAGACTTTGTTAAAAAATATTGGATTGCTCTGTTGCTTTTTAGTTGAAAAGGAGTTAATAAAACTAAATGTACTAGAAGAAATTCATGAAATCACTGAACGGATAAAATGTTATTATTTGAAATGCATAATGTTGCATAATGGATGTGTATAAAGTGTGGCAGAGATGGAAGTGCTCTCCAGACATAATGAAAGAACATGGATTCCTGTTTCCGTAATTGAAGTTATTTCATACTTATCTGTTGGGGAAAAAATAGCAGGATTTTTTTAAACAGATTTGCTTTCCATTAGTAATTATATTTAGCTGTGGCTCCAGATACCTTGCCAAGCTTTTTATTTTTTAAAGTTGGAAGGAAGATGCATTTTCTTTGAAGATAATTAAATGTTTTGACGGTAGATTTTGCCTCCAGAGTGAATAAAGTATATGTGCATTAGAAAAAAGTTTTAATTGCTTATATAGTCTGTAAGAGTTATACAGAGGAAAAACATTCTTAATTCCATGCTTAATAATGGGATAGAAGAAAAGGGTGTAACTATGTTATATTCCACTTTTCTTTTTTGAAGTGAAATGAACTGTTATTAATAGACTTTAGAAGTACTTGCCATTAGTGGTCTGAAAATCAGGTGAGCTTTTGTAGTTTCTCCCAAACCTAAAAGTTTTGAGGTTTGAGGATCTCATTAAGCTGTGGCTATACCAAGAGCCCTGGCAGAGGGATGAATATCAGCCTGGATTTTGAGCTCTGTTCTGCCCTGCAAGACACCACACAGAAAAGCAGGAAGCCTTTGAGCTCTTCTAAGTTCAGTCTGGCCCTCTGAATGCCTCCAGAATATAAATAAAGAAAACCAGTATCACCTGATAATTTGTCTCTGCTCTCAACTCTTAGCCTCTCTGGCAAACTGAGTTTTTGAACTTTTATTTTTCTTGGTACCCTGGTACCATGATCCACAGCTTCATTTGCCTTGGGAATTCAGCTCTGCATTTCTGTACAGGGCACTTTAACTGCTGTAGAAGGTTGTTGGCCTTCATCTGACAGCCCCTTTGAGACTTAAAATGAGAACCATTAGGTCAGTGGAATTACAGAGATACCTACCTGCAGTTCTCTGACTCCCAGGCACTGTAATGTCTGTTGACCTAGCTGGGTTTTTTCTAAAGGATCTGTGAATCTGCTGGGGTTTAGTAGGAGAGCTTTACTTCTGCTTAGACATAAAAAGGAAAGTTTTCTCTGTTTGTTTAGGGAAGGGCCTGTCTCTAATGTTATCAGCAGAGGTTTCTCCTTGAAGGTAATGGATTAAGGGATTTTCCCCACCTCTTCCCCTCCCTCTGCCTTACAGAAATGGCATCAGATATTCCTGGCTCGGTGGCCTTGCCAGTGGCTCCAATGGCAAGTGGGCAAGTGAGGATGGCAGGATCCATGCCTTCCAGAGGAGGAAAGCGTCGCTCTGGGTAAGCCATCTCCTTTTTTTTCCAGGTCTGAAACTGGAAATTACTTGTATTGTAAAACTCAGAGAGCACCTGTATATATGTGTGTGTTTATTATGTAATGTTATATTTGCGTAAACTGCATTATGACGTTAGTCACTGATGTTTTGTTTTTCCTCTTCAAAGCATCTGTTCTTCCTGCAAGATCAAACTTGCTGATAAGCACATGGCTTGTTGTTTTGCTTGTTTCAGAAGATTTTCAGGTTTGGCGAAGCATCCAGAAAGGAGTGTGGATCCTGTGGCTGTTGTAGATATAATGAATGCATATTGACTACATCTGTTTAATCTCACAGTGATTTATCAAGTGAATAAAGGTAGCAAGATTGTACATGCGGACTTACTCAACTTCATCTGAAGGTTACACTTGGAATCTCTTAAAGAGAGGCCTGTTAAAGAAGTCTTCTTTATAGTTCCAAGTACAGAAATAGCAGGAGTGCTCACTCTTCAGAGATTGTGGACCATGATATTTTAGGTCTCATTGGAAGTGCAGCACAGTCTTCTTCTGGGAGAAGGACCTGAATCAAATTCAGCCCTTACACAAGCTTGAGGGCTCTGCTAAAGAAGAAAATTTGTTTTATCTATCATCAGAGGCTGATGTTGTGTAGGGGTAGTTGCCCACATCAGATTGCTCTGTGGCAACTCATAGTAATTCTCTGAGTTAGATGAAAAGTGTAGCAAGAGCTTGAGAAGAACAGAAAACTACTCTCTAGTGTTGACAGTTCCCTCCTGTTTTTATCAAGTTTGATCGCAAATAGTAATAGTCTTTAGGTAATGCATTCTCAGAGATAAGTGGTCTGGGAGTCTCTTCAAAAGAGATTGATTAGTCTTATATTCAGTCCTAAATAAGGCAGTGGTGGGGCTTAAGAGAACTGACATTGTGAGTAAAGTCTTCACTGGCAAACACCAAAGGAAGACATTGTTCCTTGCAAAGCTACTCTAGGGATTGTTCGCCAAGGTACATTGCCAGTTTTGTGTGTCTGCTCCAGTGCTGGAGTCTCAGTCTTGGAGTGAATTAACAAGGGAGAAGGCTGACCTTGCCTCGAATGTGGAGCGAGGTTGGTGTGATATGAACACACTGGATTGTTGTTCTGAGGGGTGTTCCTTTGAACAGAACAGTTTGAGTGTTTTCAGATCTCCCACTAAGTGCTCTTCTTATGCTGAGCTAACTGTATGGAATTGGTTTGAGAAACTCCTAAAACCTGTCTTTGACAGGCACCACATTTTTATTTTCAAGCTGCTCAATGAGAAAACCTTTTTAAACTTGCACTCAAAAGAAAAGACAAAGCATTAACATATTTTCATTGCTACCTAACATAGATAAGGTTTTGTACTTAAGTTGCAGGATATTTGATCTCTTTTTTGATCATAAACCATGTCAACTCTGAATATCGGTTTGCAATTTACTGTTGCCAAGGTTTGATGTTGCTGACTGTCAAATATTCTGATATTAAATGCTGACTTGGTATTAATTGAAATGGTTTAGCTGTTGCATTTTAAGTATTGTCATCTATTTGTGAGACGGTGAAGTGAGGGGAGGGTGGGAGGAACATAAAATCAAATTATTTTAAATGTCTTTAACATGTTAATTCAGTGAGTAAATTAGTATAGATTCACTTTTATATCTGGCTTGTGGTATTTAATCTGTGCTCCATAGCTCTGAACTAATAGCCTTTCTCCAAGCCTGAGCTGAGAATGCTTTTTTTTTTTTGCTTTTTTTTTTTAATGTTTGCTCTGTGTGTATTCAGACCTTGAGGGAAAGAATGCCTGCAGTGTCTAATTCCTCTGAGCTTCTCTTTGAACAAAGTTGCAACTAACACTGGGTCCTTTCACTGCTGTTCTGGTGATACATCTTCCCACACCTCAGTCCTTGGGCATTTTAGAAGTGAGTGTTTTGTGTGAAACATAAAGGAATGGAGCTAGCATATACAGCCAGCTTTCCCAGTTTTGGTTATCTCTGAAAATTGTTTCTTTTCTCATAATTGCTGAGGCAAGCTGGCAGAATAATTGCTGTGTGGACTTGAATGTAGATCAGTTTAAAGTCATTGACTACCCAGAAGGAGTTTCTGCCGTGTTGGCATTTGGCTTCTTTGACAGCTTGGAAAAATATTTTTCCTTTCTATAAATTATACCAACTACTTCATAGAAAAAAAGTGGCAGCGTAAGATAATGCACTGCAGTGGTCAATGACTACCTTAGATTAATGCACCCTCAGTTCTTTATTTAATGTGGTTTTAATTTAAGCTTTGCTGTATTAGAGGATAAAGGGCTCTTTCACCTTCCTGGGCTATCTGTAGTTGGGCAGGGAGGGTTGGGGTTTTTTTTGATGAGTTGGTTCCAGTTGCATTGGTTTTGTTTCGGTTCATGATGTAGTCTTGCCTGTTCTCTGAACCAGAGCTGTCAAAATCTGGGGAAAAGAGACCTCATCCCACCATTCTACCCCCTAATATTGTGCTGAATAAAGGGCTGTAATCCAGATCCCCGTCTGCTTCTCAGCTGCATTTGCTCCTGACCCTTCCTGCCTGCCCTCTTCCTACACTCTGTAATCATGGCAAGCATCTTCTGACATTTCTTGGGAATTTTACATGGTAATTTTGTTGCAATGTTGAAATCCTCTCCCATGTCAATTTTTTTAACCTGTGCAGGTTCACCTTGTTGGAGGCGTTTTGGTTTGTTAGGTTTTTTTCATTCAAGTGTTTCTAATTGAGAATAATTAAATTTTAGAAAGTATTTTTATCATTGTATTTATGGTAGCCCTACATCATCTAAGGAAAATACATTTTAATAAGTACCTCATGCATCAGGCCTTTGCACGATTGATGTGAACAGTATGAAAGAGGAAAACAAGATTTATGCTGTCTCTTCAAAACAAAAGAGCACAGTGCAGCGCTTTTTAAAGCCTCTTTTTAATGGGAATTTTAAATGAAGGTAAAAGATAGTCTTTCTGAATCTTCTGAAATGATGTCATTTGTCTTCTGGGAGGCTGCTTCTACTGTTTTGCTAATGTGCAGTATATTCTATCTAAACAGAAGATCTTATCTGTCAGAGTATGAGGAGGTTGATGGAATATTATTTTTACGTGTTCTGCTGTGTTCTACTAAAGATTGCAACTGATTCACTGTCTTTGCCTTGCTGTAAAGCAGACACAGTGGATCAGGCAGGACTCTGGAATCAATGACTTTATACCTGAGGGGTTTTTTTTAATGTTTCAAAGGGTTTTTCATTTTTCACAGTGAAATTAGGAAATGTGTTATTAACAAAGATGGAACAGAGATACATTTGCTGTTGCATTTTTTTTAAGTATTGATATTTTAAATTAAATTTATGTTCAATTTCCATATGAAATAAAGGGGTTTGGTTAGTCCAACAAAGCAAAGGCATTATTTGAAGACTTAGTCTGGTGCAGACTGATGTTACACCCTGTGCATTCAGATTTTGCTGTGATGAGCCCACTGTAGATGTGGGAGGTGTTACCTGTGGATGTTAACCCATCAAGAATCTCCTAAAGTAAGAAGCTGATATCCAGCCATCTAAACAAATAGGTGTGTTAGTCCCCCTTAATCCCTCAGAGGTGGTGATACAGTGCAGGCACCAGGATCAAGCCTTAAACTATTACCATCATCTCTACTTCTCTGCATTGTATTCCAGTAATAATAAACTAGATTAAATGCAGTACAGCTAATATTTTATTTTTGAGAAAACCCATCCTTTAGCACTCAGCTGGAGTATTTGGCTGGAAGCTAAATAAATCATAGAATCGTATCCACCAAGGCATGAGATCTCAGTGTACTGGAGAGGAAGGAAGAGATTTACAAAATTGATCTGTCCCAGACTAAAGCAATGTATCATAAAATCCCTGAAGAAAAGGCTTTCCCCCACAGGTGTATAATTTTTTCTGCAGCCATTTTCCCCCAGTTTGAAACCAGGTGTTTCTCTCAGATGTGTTTCAGCTGCCAGTGAAACCAAGTAAGGGTGTGCCTGATGTGATGCTTTTGTGTGATGTGTGCTTTTGGGATGTGAGCCATCCCAGTGCTGCCCTCGGCTTGTAAACAAACAGCTCTCCTGTAACATTGACTTTGGCATTTTCAGCACAGGTAGAAACATTCCAATTCAAATAACTGGGACGGCTTTTCTGGAATGTCACCTGCAGGCATGTTATTGCATGTGGGGAGGAAGCAGGTAGGTGAGAGGAGACCCTGGGCTATACCGCAGTGTGTAAATGTTAAATTTCTGGGAGTGCTGTAGGTCAGGGGGCTTCAGGCTGCTGGTGCCAGCCCTGAAGGCCACATTTGAGGTGCCAGCAGCAGCTGGGTCCTGTCTTAGCTGCAGCCCTGTGGCAGAGGTGAGGCCAGTGCGGGTCGGTGGTGTTCTGCATGAGGCAGCTGAGGGATCACGGACCCTGGAACCGGATTTGGTGGCAATTAGGTGAGCAGAGATGTAATTTATAGTGAAAATGATGACTGCATTGAAGTTAAGCAAGTTAAATACACAGCTTTTCTTAAAGCTCTTTGGGGAAAATGTTTTTTTCTCTTTGCTTCCTCCAGAAATGAATAATCACTGTTACCATCTGGAAAATACTGTTGTAACTTTTCTATTGCCATGTCCAATTCCTGTGCTGACTTGCTGCCCTCATTCTGGTTGTACGGAGGTCGCTGTGACTCAGACACATCTTTTATGGGCCAGTCTGTCTTAGTTGTCAGAATTTAGGAAGGAAGGTAGTGCCTGACTGGCAGTTCTATTTCTCTATGCTGATGTAGTTTCAGAGATCGTTTCTGCGTCTTAGTTCCCACACTCTGGACATAAAAATCTAAATTTGTCATTGGTAGGAATCCTTTTAACACTGAGATAAATATCATTGTCACTTGGAAGAGTTTTTGCCTTTAGTAGGACTTATACCTGTTAATATGAAGAGTGCTAGAGACATGGAATCTGTAGTTGTATGAACTGCTGTGTACTACTACACTGGAAGGTTAGAAAGCTTAGAATGTTAAAGGAATCTGAGAAAATGTTTGCAAAACAAAACTGTATTTTCCTATCTACACAAATTAGAAGTGATTTATCAAGGTCTGTATATCATACTAATATATTTTTATTAAAATAAATATACTAATACAATAATTGTATGTGATATTTTATATCAGCTTTTCAGATTGTGTACTTTAATGGCAGAGTTACATCCTTATAATTGGGGATATAAATATCCACCTCTTTTTAGAGGTATAAAAATGTCTAAAATGCTTTGTAAATTATACTATTGTATACCTTTGTAGTGATCATATCTATGATACAATCACACTGCCTTATACAGGATTCTAATTTAGATGTCTAAATTAGGAAGATAATCTTCCTAGTCTGTCTGTGTAAGAAGTGAAGATAGAGGTTCCTGCTTTTTGTGGCTCCCTGGAGGAGCCAAATTGGTGGGCTGGGATTTTGCCCAAAGAAGAACTTGGCTCTTCCACAGCCTTAAGGTCTGGGACCTAAATCAGCTGATGAGCTGTTCCTAGGTCTGGAGAGGATGAGCAAATCTGGAATCCTCGGTTGTTAACACCTTTAGACAAAACACAAAGCTAAAAATGTTGAGAACAGCTGGCTTGAATGTTCATGCCATCATTGCAAACACCTTGATTGCTGATTTGGAAATCTTGCTTTTACAGAATGGACTTTGATGATGAAGATGGGGAGGGGCCCAGCAAATTTTCAAGGTGAGCATTTACACAAGAGTTGGCCAAATCACTGACTTCTTTCAGTGGGGAAAGACAGCTATCTCATTACTGATGTTATAAAATCAATATAAATATGTGTGAAGAACTTTCCAACAACTTGACCCAAATATTAGTTACTCTTTTTATCAGCTTCCTCTGAAAATTAGGCATTCTGGCAGAAATCTGTCTAATGTAGTTATTGGCTTATAAAGCTGACAGCATGTGTGTCACAATTTCACTCTGCAGTTATATCAAATGAGAAAGCTTGTGATTTTTAGCTTATTATTTCAACTGCTGTAGATGAACTTTGGTTATTTGACATTGCTGAAGTTGTCTTTCGGCCACTGAAAATGAAATTTCATTTCTAATTTATTTCAGATGTTAATTGCTTGTTAAGACAATTTAACAGATCCTAGAGGTGGATTGTTTTTTTAAAGTTAATGATCTTTACATTATGTACCATTAGGTGTAACTGAATAGTAAAAACTGACAAAAATAAGTCAATTAACGTGGATTATTCAAAGCTAGAAATAAACAGTAAAGCCTCATTGCCATTTTTTCACTTTTCCTTTTTTTTTTTTTCTGGTCACACTGTTTGCATTTTTTCATTAGAAATCAAGCAGCTGCAGTGAGGGGTGTAGATACTTTGAGGCCTGTGGGTAACTGCTGATTATCCAAATTGTAATTGCAGCTCTGTATCAGCAGCCATGTTGAAACACAGCTGTCACTGTAGGGTTTAGGGTTATTCCAGTCAGTCTGAAAGAGAAGTGTGCTGAAGATACACTGTGACACCATATCATAATTTACTGGACAAGGCCAGCAGCACTCCTGTTGGGTTGATGTCATTTATAGAACCAGTCTCTGGTGTTAAAACTGGTGATTTGAGGGCTTAGTCCTAATATTTGCTAGAAGACACATGTTAAGGGAACAAGATTTGTGAGGAATGGCACCTGATTTGTGCATAAGCATCAGGGTTTCTGGGCACACTGATACACATGCATTGGTCTCTCCCCATTCTGGTTTCGGCTTTTCAAAGTGTGGTGGTGGGTTTAGCCAGTAATTCCATTGCTTTTGTTGGAGAGGTATGCTGTGCTGTGCTTAGACTCAATAGATTTTAGGTATCAGATCAAAATCTGATATTGAAGTCTTAAATGGTGCACAGACACCAGATTATTCTGGTTTTATAGAGAGAACAGAAAAACCACGCAGAGACACCCAGGGCTACATTCAGACATCCTCTTCTAGTTGTTCCCTTCTCCAGATTGCTCACATGACTTATTCCTAGCTTGTTTCCATCAAAATTATTTGGTTATCAGAGAGCAGCTGTTTAAATGTTGAAGCTAACCCAGCTGGCTTTGAGTGAAGTGCCTGAAGGAGCATGTGTGCAGAGGTCAGCTGGGAGACTGGAAGGGAAAAAAACAGTAGTTGGAGGCAGTAACATCTCCAGCCCAGTCAAAGCAGAGAAGGATGAGTAGAGAAGCCCCAGGCTCGTGGGAGCACGGCAGTGGTGTTAGCACAGTGCTCCATGGGAGGTGACACACTCTGCTTCTCAGGGCTCCCAGTTCAGCTCAGGTATCCCTGCATGACGCCTCGTCCTCACACGGAGCCTGTGCATGTGCTTCCCCTGTAAATTCATTCCTCATTGAATTTGTCTTTTTGCTGGAAATTGCTCAGACTCAGTCTGTTCTCCGGGCAGAGTCAAGGGAATAAAGTGGTGCTGTCACTTGAATGTTTTGAGGATGCTGGTGTTGAACACAACATAAAAGAAATACAGCTCAAGGCTTGTTTAAGTTTTGTCTTCACTGTTTGAATGAGGAACTTGCATAGGTGGAATACTTAGTTTTAATCCATTTCAGACAGAAAAAAGTTCATTATTGATTTGTTAGAAGAGGAAAAACATGCTTATTTTGGCTGCATTACTTTTTTAGCTAATATGTGAGACGTTCATAGGCTGTCTGTTGCAATACATTACATCATTTTTGAAAGGTGTAATTCTAATACAAAATCTCATTTAACTGTTCTTGAGCAGTTACATTCTTCACTTCTAGAAAAGCCATTACCTTATTTTTGCATTTTCCAAAACATACATTTTGTGTTTTGGGACTAGCAGTTTGGTTTCAAACAAATGAGTCTTTCCGTAACTATGCTAGCAAAATCCAAATTCAAATGATTACTGCGTTTTTTAGGAAAGAGAAAGAGGAGCAGCGTGTAATTTTTTTACTGGAATGTCACGTTGCTGCCTGTCTTTGGGACAATGCTTCAAAAACAGTGAAGTTTTAGTCCCACAGGACAAAAGTCGCATTGGTCTGGGTTTCCTCCATAAAGGTGTTGCTCAAACACCACACAAACCTGGCCAGGCATCCAACTTCTGTTGATTTGAGTAGGAATGAGGTACCTGTTTACTTCTAGGGAATTAAGCCAGTTTAAATTTCACTTCTATTTACCCAGCAGTTTCGCCTGCCTGCCTTTTGCCAGCCTCCACGACAGTCAGTACAGTGTCTGTACCTACAGAACTTTTTCCTGAAGGCTCCCTTGCATAAGGCATTGCCCTTCAGCCGTGTCTCTGCCCTCCCGTGTTATCTGTAGACCATCAGTGCCCTCTGCTGAATGGAGGGAGCCGTGGTTGCAAGCTGGAACAGATACGGCCCCTTCACTTCCAGCACAGCAATGAATATTTCATGGGCTGCTGTGGATAAAAGCTCACTGGTGTTTTCTGTACCTGGTGCTGCTTGTTAAGTTTCCCAAGAAATCAGTGTATGTCAGTGTTTGCTTAAATCCACTGAAATGTGTCTTCTATTTTTTTAAATATACAAATGAAGTTTCTGAATTGGCATGGCTTGGATCAGACTCTGTGTTTTCTTTGCTGATCATTCTCATTCCCTTGTTTTTCTTGCTGTTATTTGTAGTGGTTTGCAGTTGTGAGTTTTTTTGCTTTCTGCTGTGTGTTGGCTATCATGCAGTGCATAGCCCCTGTTGATTGATGTACTATCTTTTGTTTCTAGGTATGATGGTGATCAAATCACTGGTGATAAGGAAAAGTTTGCAAGGTAGGCGTATCCTGTAGAGCTCTTCTGCTGAGAGAAAAGAGGGGAATGTTCGTGTCCAAAAAATCTCAGTACGTGTGCCTTAGCTTAGAGAGATGGTTATTTGGTTTTAGGTGGGATGATGATCAAAGTACTGCTGACACAGAAGGGAAAGGTAGGAAAAAGGGAAGTCAAATATGATTTGTCCCCATTTTTTTTAATATGATGCTGTTCATACTGATCTTTTGGCTGTTCCAAAGCTGCTTGAAGTCAGAAATACAAACTCTTAGTGGTTTTGGATCAGCTCCCCCATATCTCAAAATTTAATGTAATTTCTGTATAAAAACAAAGTTAGAAATGACAGAACTAGGACATCATTCTGTACAAGTTTGTGAATGCCAGGGTTCCTAGGACACACACTTTGGAAGAGGAGCACAGCCCCTCTTTTTCTTTTTAGGATTTAAATTTGAGCTGGTTTCAGGAAACATTTGGGGTATTGTCTGCTTGAACATTTCCACAGCCAGTAGATTAGCATGCTATTACTTTCTAGCTTTTAAGATCATAAATGAAATGACTGTTGGGATACTCTTTTTCTCTCAGGATGTTTTACAGTCTCTTTGTTTAGTCTCTATAATGGTTGTTTTCAATGTCCAGAAGTACTAAAATACTTGAGTGGTAGATAATGCATTATGTACTTATAAGTGTGAAATGAATGTTGAATATGTCTGTTCTTTGTCTCTCTCTCTTTTTTTCTTAACCACCGCTTCTGTGAAAATGCTGAACTTAGAGCAAGCTTTCATCGTGTAAAAACGCTTTTATCTTCCCCGTGTCCTTATTTATCTGCATGTACCAGCTGGCATGTACACATGTGTGCTCTGTGTACATGTGCACTGTCACACCAGCTGTTCTGCTTGGTGTGTGTGATCCAACTCCTCCTGTTCCCCCCTACATCTGTGCAGACCCACACAAGGGCTGTTCTCAGCCGGGTGAAATGAAAGGTGCGCTATTACAATGTCCTGGACAGTGACCTCAGGCAAGGCTTGGCTGTAATTTACTGAGCAGTCATGGGCTGTCGTAGCTGGATTTTCTGCATATCACACAGTAAGCTTAGGATTAATAACTCTGCATGTAGCCCTAACAAGTGGTCTTTCTGCAGTCAGTGCCTCATGCATGTAACACCTGTATGTGCAGGGGCAGGATACCCAAAGCAGGGCAAGCCCTTGCATTCCTCTGTTTCAGGAAGCAGCATACAATTCTTTCCTGCATTTTAAGAAAAGGCTTAATTCCTAAAAGTATCCAAAAAGTGTGCCAAGCCTAGCTTCTGCTTTCGTGGTCAGTCTTCGTAGCAGTCAGCTCCAAAGAATGTTGCAGTTTCTTTTAATGTTGTGTTATCACATCAGTCAATGCTGGTGGACTCTCCAAGTGATCACCTCTCACATCTTGTTGGATCAGCCAGCGATCCCACAAGACAATGCCATGCACAGCTCATTGAAATCAGTGGAAGATGCTGCTTTGACAACAGAAGCATCATCTACCTGTCGTGTACTTGTATTTAGCTGCCACCTGACAGGTACAGTATGAGAAGAATAAGTGCTGGGCACTGAAGCATTCTAGGTCCATTTGGACCATTTCAGATGTATATATTGGTGTGATTCACTAATGCTGATCAAGCAATGGTCATTTCCAGAATGGGAAAACTGAACTCTGAAATCTTTATTTCTGTAAGATTCTGGTGGGTGTCCATTTTGAGATTTTTCAAATTTGACTCACCACCTCAGCCATATGACTCCTCTAAAGGATGAGAACACTGCAGCCCAGCCCAACTTGGGGCAGCATCAAGTACTGTCATTGTTGCTTCCCTGCTGTGCTAAATTGTCCCTGAACATAAATTCTGGTCTATGTCTGACAAGCCAGATGTTTACTTGCTGTCTTTCATACTCATTTTATTTATTTATTGGGATTTTTTTTTTTGGTATGTACTGTTATCCCATATATGGTCCCAGTGCTGCAGTCTGATCCTGCAGGCATGTAGTGACTCCCTGCAGGGATGTGGGAAGTTCCAAACAGCACTGTTTGGGATCTGTGTTGTCACTGAGTGGGTTTTTTTCGTAAGTCAGTGCTGACATCTCCTGCTGACCTGATCCAGTTGTTAGTGGGAGGTTTCCTCTAAAGGATACCTTTTATAAGCAGCTGAGAAATGCATCACAGCAAGTCTGGGAGTTTGAGTGGAGTTGGCAGATGTTAGCTCCTCACATATTTCTACTTCATTTTTGTCTTTAAACTAAAGAAGATTAAATTGGTTGAGAGATTAAGGCCACAAGCCAATAAGTAGAAATACAGGTTCTTTTCACAGCTATGGGCAAATCATATTTATCTGTCTGTGGCCTGGATTTTCTGTCTGTAAAAGAAGGGATAACAGGCGTTGGCTTTGTAAAGCACTTTGCTCTCCTGGGGTGCAAACAGCAAAACAAGTGTGAAGTATTATGATTCATTACCTCCAATTCAGATTCCTACACCACTCACGGCTCTTTTCTGTTGCTTTGGTGTTTCTTTAAACGCTCAGGGAGAATCACAGTGAGATCGAGAGGCGCAGGAGGAATAAGATGACCCAGTACATCACCGAGCTGTCGGACATGGTGCCCACGTGCAGCGCCCTGGCTCGCAAGCCTGACAAGCTGACCATTCTTCGCATGGCTGTTTCCCACATGAAATCCATGAGGGGCACTGGAAACAAATCTACTGATGGAGCTTACAAGCCTTCCTTTCTTACAGAGCAGGTAGAATTTACAAAAATGTTAGTTTTCTCTGTTTTTTTGGTCTTAGAAGGTGTGATGAAATGCTGAGAGGAGTAGAGCCTCAGCTTGATCCTTCACCGTATGTAGCAGCTTGTACCAGTTACATATCCAAGGTGTGAATACAGACAGTTTTTTTGTGACTGTTTGGACTTGATCTTAACACAATGACAGATCTTTCTTTTTGGAGAAGCAAATTGGTGTTCTTACAATTGAGGTCTGTCCACCTGAAAAACAAGTCACTCGCTGCCTCACAGAAAGGAATTTTCACCTCCAGATCTGGGTTCTTCCCATCCTAACAGAGATTCTCTAAAATAAGTAAAAATGAGTCTGGAAAGACCTACCTCTCTCTCTGGGGATTAGAGGAAGGTTAAAAACATCATTTAGTCCTAATGCTGGAGTTCCAGCAGCTGAACTGGGCAGAGGTGAATCCCATCTGTACTGGCTGAGATACTTCCTTGGTTACATTTTTGGTGGAAGAAGGAAGGTGCACCCAGTGCTTGGAGGAAAACTGTGTTTACTGAGCATGTTGAAAATTCCTACCACCTCCATTGTTTTTGAAGTCCTATGGGTGTAATGTTCATTTTTGTGGTCTGAAGTGATTTAAGCACTTACACATGGAAGTTATGGCTGGAGGCAATACTTCTTTCTCTTAGATAAACAGCAGCTGCTGCTGACCCCTCAGTGCTCACGACTGCTTATTCCAGCTCTCCTGGAGTGTGTTTCTGGAGGGACTGTGCCATTCTGCTGGTGGCACACCCTCGTCACTTCTTATTGCAATTTTTTTTGTTTTTTAAATCTTGCAGAATTACAGAGTTTGTTTTCATCTTTTTTGATAATGTGCAAAACTGGTTATATACAGTCAGTATAGTGTGCCCAGCTGTGCTGTGAGGTTTTTTGTTTAGTCAGTAGTTCAGGATCTATGTGCTTTCCCAGTAACAAGGCAGCAGAAGTTGGCAGTCTGTTGAATGTTTCTTGAGAAGAGTTATCCATTTCTTAATAGTTCGCCAGATTTTTATCCTCACCTTATCAGCTAATATCTACCATTCACACACTAACCCTGCTGAGCTGTCTCACCTGGAATGGGACTCAGGTTGTCCAGAGCTCTGTGTTTGAGTTCCAGGTGCAGTATTTTAACAAGCTCTGGTGGTCACCGGAGCCACCAAAGCTTCTTTTCCAGGAATTGGAGTGGTAGCTGTCGTTCTTTGCTGTCAGAGGTTTTCAAGCTCTGTTAAGGAAAGGGAGTATTTTTGGGTGATGCTGAGGCTTCATACTCACAGGCTGGAAAAAGAAAGCAAAAATCAATAGAACCTTCTTGTGTGGTGGCTCAGGGCCCCTAATGGAAGAAGAGGCTGGGGATTCTTTCCTTGTTCCCATTGCACTTTCTGCCTTTTATCCAGTGATTCTTTAATTTACAAGCAGAGCTCATCCTGAGCAGCGCCAGGGGGAACCAAACTAGAAAGTCTTCTTGGTTTCTTTCCAATTAAATTATTCAGAAGGTTTAATTAAGGGATGAGTTTGCCATGAGTTAGAACTCTTCATTTCCTCCATTTATACATTTGTACTCTGAAATATCTTTTTATTTTTTTATTGTTAGATGCCTGTCACAGAATATGCAGTGAGTATTAGTTGTTTATTTTCCTAAAGTGCATGGAGATCACCAGATGAAAGGCAATAACGGGAAATAAAACGTTTGTTATCGAGATGGGCAGTTTATGCCTTGCTGCAAGTTTGGTTGTATTGTTACATCAGTGAAAATTTCTGTCTAGGTTTTGATCAGCTACTAAGATCACAGGAAAACAATATTCTCTGACAGTGGCAGACATTATATTTAATTCCCTTTCTTTGCTGGCATTCTAATCAAGTCCTTTCTTCTGAAGGAACTGAAACACCTTATCCTGGAGGCTGCAGATGGGTTCCTGTTTGTAGTTGCTGCTGAGACGGGAAGAGTGATCTACGTATCAGACTCTGTGACTCCTGTGCTAAACCAGCCTCAGTCTGAGTGGTTTGGCAGCACTTTGTATGAACAGGTTCATCCAGACGACGTGGAAAAGCTGCGAGAGCAACTGTGTACATCTGAAAATTCTATGACAGGTCAGATATGTCTGATGGATGGTTCTGTGTGTTCAGGATCCCTGGAGAGCTTTTTCTGACATTCAGAATGCCTGGTGTAAAAATCTGGTTAAAGTGAAACTCAGCAAACTTGTTTTCTTGCAGGCAGTACAGTAATATAAATCTTCTTTTGAGTGACTGCATTTTGCTTCCTATTCACTTGACTTCAGTCAAAGCACCTTCATGTAGCTCTGCATTCAAACTCTGCTTTGGAATCTGGATTGTTCTCAGGCTTGATCTGGAAATCTAGATTGTTTTCATTTCATCCTCAATGAATTTGTGACTTCTTTACAAGTATGTGTTTCTTTAGGGCAGTGTTTAATTCAAAAATCATACTTTAGACTTTTCTGTTTTCATTCAAGTTCCTCATGGTTTGCTAATTAGAATCTTGAGGGGAAAAAAATCCAGTGTTTGGCAACTGAAAATATACTGGATTTTAATCATGGGGCTCCTGTGCAGTAGTGTAAGTTACTGTAAGTTGATTACCTATCATGTTGCACATAAAACTAAACCATATTCATATCTCTTCTACAACTCTGATTTTTACAGTTATTTGTACTCAAAGCTGCCAATAGGAAACTACCTTGTCTTTAATAGGATATGTGTATGTTAGAACTGTGAGAATTAGCTAGATCCAGTTGTAACTCAAACTTTTAAAAGGAAAGGAAGAAATTTAACTTCTCTTTTTATTCTTCACGTATTATGTTTATAGCTAAAGGGGAAAATGTAGGGGATAATATTAAAAAGAAAAAAAACCCTGATCCTTGCAAAAGTCACATAATTTCTCTTTGCTTTAGTAGTTAAGATTTCTGACCTGGTTTGCTGGAAGTTTTGTTGTGTTTCATAACTCAAAGGACAGTGATCCAGTTTTGAGTGAACCTGCACACTGTTTACAGCTTCCATGTCAAAACAGTGCCAAATTCATGATTTCCTGTGGTTTGAATGTGATGTGGTTTTGGCAGAGCTTTCATGTATTCAAATTGGAAGCTCAAAGCAAAATTCTGTGGTGAAAATCCAGATGGATAGAAACCAAGTGAACAGTTAGGGGAACCTGTGCAGGGCAAAACAGCTGAGTTTCATACCATGAGACTTGCAAAAGTGCACAACCTTTGTTTTATTATGTAGCCTGTAATACATTTTAACACACGTACCATCTTGTCCAAGAAGCAATTACTCCAGAGCCTCAGTGAACAGTCATATTTTGACTTCCAAAAGTGCTCAATTATGGGACTTAACCTGCTCAAACTAGAGCTGGACTAGACAAATGCAGAGTACTTCTGAAAACCCAACTCTGTATTTTTTCCAGCTTTAGCTATGGGCTTTTCTTCTGCACTGAGTTGGTCTGTAGCCAGTGGAAAGAAAAATTCAATAGTATTTATGGAGCTAAATCTTTTCCCTGCCTGAATCTTTTGGAGTTGTCAAATTGACACAGAAGGCCTGTAAATCTGATGTACATGGACAGCTGAACATTTTCCTAGCATGAGGAAAGCAGAGTCACTTGCTCAGCTTTTTGAGTACTTCTGTTTTAAAGGTGTGGCTGGTGAAGTACAGTAATTTTGTATACAAGTAGTTTTGTCAGTTTGTGGAGCATATAGATAACCAGAAAGTTCTAGATTTATTAATTTAAACTTGTATTTCCTCAACTCCACAAGGTACCATTAAATAAGAGAAGCAGTTTTCTGTAAGGACTGTCAGTCCAGCCTCTCAATTTGTTTGTAAGCAGCAGGCAGCAGGACTTCAGCAGCATCAGTCTTGCTCCTTTGAGATACCTTTCTAGGAGAAAGGTGATTCTAGAGTCCACTCAGCCAGTTACACTTCCCTTGCTCTAACACGGGCTGTCTTGAGAGCTGCAGCTTTGTAACAAGTATTGAATGAAATCTTGCAGTGACCTGAAATAATGTGTGTCTTAGTGACATTTTAAAAGATGTTAAGGAGGCAGATGCATTTCCTGTAATTTGGTGTTTATTGAACCAAGTTTTCCTTGGCTTTCCAAAGGCATGTTTCATGCGGAACAAAGGGCAGTGTAGAGCTTGGAAGTGATGGAAACCACAAGCCAGTCAGCTGCATCTGAAATGTTTTTTGTTCAAAGTGAAGTTCACTTCAGGCGTTAGGAACAACCTCATCTTTTAGTGATGTCTGGCTGTTGAGCACAGGATTTGCTTAGGGAAGAGATTTTCAAGTGAAAGTGTAACAGTATGATTTTTAATTTTGCACTCTTCCTCATTTTCCCAAGGTCCGTTTTCTCAATCCTATAACCTCTCCCTTCAGCCCTTGAGCTGAGAAAGCAGTGACAGCATTTTAACTAAGGAGAAACTTCACTTGCCCTGCAGCAGATCCGAGCAGTGTCCTTCGGTTGTAGTTGCCTTGTTACAAGTGCTGATTGTTACTGCAGTACTGCTGGGATTTTCCCAGAACCTCTTTGCAGTCCTGCTAGCCAGAGATGCTGCCCCAGACCCTGAGAACTTGGGGAGGCTGCCACTGCCAATGGGGAGGGACAGAGAACAAGCCAGCGGAGGAAGCAGGCTCCTGCTCACATTTCTGCCCCCAGGAATAAGGCTGGGACTGGGGCTGTGCTCACATGAGCATTTCCTTGGCAGTCACACAGCTTATGCAATCCTCACCTCATTTCACCCTCTCCTCCTCTGGCATTTCTGTGGTACTACATATGAGTCATATCAAGGGGTTGACCTGCTAAAAGCTTAACTAAGCTAAACCCCCTTGGTTTTGGTAGAGACAACTCTTTGGCCCCCTTATCATGCAGTTTCTCGAACTCTTCTGAGTGCTAACACCAAGGAGAAGCAGGAAGTGAAAGTTGAGACAGGACTTCAGAAGCTGTAAAATGTATGTCAAATTGAAGTGCCTATTAACCATGGCCTCAACCACGTGGTGTGTTTGGAGAGTTAATTGCTTGCTCTTCCTTGAAATCTTAGTGTATGGGAAGGATGGATAGTTTCTATTTAATTTTGTGTCCTTGGAGATTTTATTCCCTGGAAATGGAACAATTGTCTGCTTGTTTATTGTGCATTAATTGCTAACACATTGTAGCAACAGGAAAGCTGAACTGTGAAGCCTATGAACAGTTAGAAATGATCTAGGAAAGAGCAGCTGAGCCTTGATGATGGCAAAAAATTGAGCTCCCAAGAAGTCTTTATGTGCGTCATGTGCATGATTATTCAGAATGGGGCAGATATTCAGAGTGATAATTCATTTTCCCTCTTTGTTGAAAATCTGCAGATGTCAAAATAAATCACTTCAAATATGGATGAAGATCAGATCCCATGTGAGGATCCATTAGCAAAGACTTCTTTGTGCTTAGGGTGCACTGGTAGAGCTTGGTGGATGTTGGGTTCAGGTGCAGGCTCAGTTCCAGTGCAAGTGAGAGCCTCTCAGTTGCAAACAGCAAATATCTAATGGTTCAAGGAACAGACAGAACTTAGATTTAAGTACAGGGGAAAAACACTTTTGAAGAATTCCTCTGCTACGTTAGCTTTAAAAAAAAAAAAAAGACTGAGCAAGTATTGTAGTAGACTGTCCTTTTGTTAAAATATAATGTTCCAGAGCACTTCACAAAACTGATTTCTACAAATCTAATTCTCCATAAGTAGTTAATGAAAGAGTGATAAATACAGACACCTTTGTATGGTTGCCTGGAAATACTCACAGTGGTTCCATGATGTGTCTGAGATGTTCTTGTCAGGGCTGCAAGATCCCTGTTCCTGCCCCCAGCATCTCCAGTGGTGCAAATGGGAAACACCCATGTTTGTTATCTTCAATCCTGGGCTGCAGGCAGCACGGCACATAGAAATCAGCTCTAACATCTCCCTTCACCCTCTCTGCTTAGGCGAGGCAGGGAGCAGCCTGTGTCATCCCACCCATGACACAAAGGCTCCTCAGGACAGTCAGGTTCCTCAGGAGTCCTTGCAAGCTGTTCAGCAACAGTTAAGGGGTGCTGAAAGTACAGAGCAGTGACTGCAAGAAAATTATGAGAACCAGAACCTCTACAGCTTTCATTTTCAAGTGATTTAAAAATGACTTAAGTCGCTTCACTTGCTAGCTGACGAAGATTAGTTGAGGTTACTTCTGGGCAGAACTTGTGTGCCAAGTTTAGTCTTGGCATGATCTTTTATTGCCATATTTTCTAAGTGCAACAAAGTAGAACTTTATGATGGAAATGGTGACTGACCACAGCAAAAGTTGAGCTGATGGGTATTGCTTGAGAAGAAAAGAGCATTGTGTGTCAATTTTCTGTGGTTCGTGTGTATTATGGAAGCATCGCCCCATGTTATATAAGCATAGATTTGGACAGGGATAACCTGTCTCACAGAACTTTCAAATAACATGTTGTCCTGCAGTGAAGATTTCAGCTGAGGCAGTTTTCTGTCCAGCTGCAAACCCTTGCTACCAAGCAGTTTGTAGACACAGCCACAAAATCCAGATGTTGTAGATAGAATCAGTTGTAAAAATAAGAAAACTAGTGTCAGCTCAAAAGGGGGAAGTGCCAGAGACCAGGGGCTCACCAGTGGAGAAGCAGAGTAAGGCATTCCACAGCACTGTACAGATGATAAATAACCATGTGAAAGAGAAGATTAGGGATAAATTTTCTCCTCAACACATAATCTTCCTGAAAATCAGCACAGGATTTTTTGTGCTGTGAGCTGCCTTATATGGACATGTCTGTTTTTCCAGCTCTGATTTCTGCATGATCTTTCTTAGAAAGAAGGGGGTGATTCTCTTATTGACAACTAGCCAAGTGGATGCAAATGTGTTTTGAACTCTGACTTTCCATGAATTATTTAGAACTCCAGCTGATAGAAGAGCTGGATGAGACTCCTAGTTGGCTTCACATATAGAATTCTCCAAAGAAATTCAAAGACTGAGTTGAAGCATGACAAGAAACACAGTCCTGGTAAATACAATCCTGTTCTGCCTTAAACGTCATCATCAGTAATACTCATGTCTAATGGAAAAGTAATATATTACCAAAACAATGTATGGGTTGAGTTCTGCACTCTATTGGAAAACCTCTGTATTAGTTTCTCCACATTCACTTAAAAATTGGATCAGCCTATTTATTAAAAAAAAAAAGGGGCAAAAAAGTCCATTGCAGGTATTTGTGCCAAAAGTTATATACCAAAAATGTATTGTCAGAAAGTCCGTCTTTCTTCTGGCTTTTGTAGACATTAAGATACTTGTCAAAGATTGATGCTTATCTACTCAGAGCTCTTAACACTCCCTGGAAAAAAAAAAAGGAAAGAAAGAAAAGATCTCTTTTTTCAGGGAAGCATATTTTTGTTGAGACAGTGGACTAAACAAGAAGCTGTTGTAGACCTCCTTTGGGACTTTGTTCTGTAGCCTTTGGTTCTGAAGAGCCCATTTGTCAGAGGTTTATGCATCAGAAAAGTACCCTGCATGTGAAGGGCTGTTTCAACTGACATCACTTGATTCTTTGTTATTATTATGTTTTTTACTTCTGTCTGTGAGCTCTTTTAAGTATGTGAACCCTAAAGAATCATCTGTCTCTGAAACGTGCCCAGCCCAGCAGATTAGGAAATCAGAGAACAGAGAATTAGAACCAGATCCCAGTATTTTTGATTTTAACATCTTAGTACAGGATGACTGATCTAGTAAGACTGTTGCCTCTGGGCAGGTAGGGAATGAGTTGTATAATATTTTGTTTATAGAGAGTTAATAGCTACTTGTGCTTTTTATCCCAGGATAAAACAGAGGTTTTCACTGAATGCCCACGAAGCATCACAACCTGTAGAGTGAAGACAAGCAGGCACCCAGTAAACAACACGCAGCAAAGCTGGTGGGATGGAGAGGAAAGTTTCCATAGGCATGATATGTCCTGAATTCTTTTATGTCTCTGCAGAACTGTCCAAGACTTGACTCAATTTTTTATGGGATTTTCCACCCACACATACCCACACAGCCCCCACTTTATTCCTTGGAGGGTGGGAGGCTGGAGACAGCTGTGGCAGCATTATTGTACCTGCAATGGAAGGTAACAGAGATATTTCTGAAAATAGATGCTTCGACACTGTAGTTGCCCTGAAAAAGAAGACACAATTCTTGAAATACACTGCCGTGTATAGAATGTATATGAGTGATTGATGTGAACAGCATATTTCAGGTTCCAGTCTGGTTTTACTGTAGAAAAAAAACATTTTGGCAAGGCATCTTTTTATCTTTTAGGTGTGAAATCTGGAAAGAGATTTGCCTTGTTGTTGACAGCTACCAAATCATCATGTGATACCAGTTTTTCAGCAGAGTTATGTGGTCCCACTGGCATTGTGGAGAGTGAAGAGGATGTCTCAGATGTGAGACTTTCCATCCACACCAGCCCATTGCTGGACTGTTGTTCCAGAGGAAAAGACCTGCCCACATTTTTGTGGACTGCTTGTTCTCATAGCAGGAAGGTCACAGTGCCAGCCAGAGATGGATGGCCTTAGAACTTGGGCAGTGCCAAGCATAGGAATTTGTGGATTTTCAGCTTTAGTCTGTTTAGCCCGCAGGATTTTACATGCAGGATGGAGGAAATGAACGTCCTGCTTCTTCCATCCCCATTCTGTTTGCAAGTGAAAGAGTTAGTGCAGGAAACAAGGAACCTGTGACTTTAGGGCATCCTAGAGTACCATTCCTGCCCTTTGACACACTAAACAGTAATTCAGAAATACGAAAAAACACAAAAAATTGGTACTTTCAAATGGTCGTATTTTAAATGTATGGTACATTTAATCTCGCAAACATTCCAAGAGAATTTTGTTTTCCTTTGGTCTCTAGGACTGTTTCTGGGGGGAAAAAAATCCCAAATGTTGGGAGAAGCCAACTATGTATAAAGCAGTTCAAAAGCAACTCCCACACAAACACAGTGACCCAGTGGTCTCCCTGCTGCTGACACATTCCATTTGGGTGGATAGTACTGGAAGGAAAACCAGTGATAAAAAATTGCATTTTTAAAAAATTACTTTGGTAATTATAATAGTGGTTTAAAGAGGTCAGTACATGCTTTTGCCAAAACAAGGAAACAACTTTAGCCTAAGTACTCATGAGACAAACTTACTACACCTGATTAACATTAGGGAATGCTTTTTGGGTGAATTTTCAGGTGTTTGGACATGCACATGCAAGTGGGTTTTGTGGTTGCTGTTTCTATTCAGTCTTCACCTTGAGTTTCCCACTGGGAAACTGCTGCATTCTTGGGTCTGTTATCACAGATGTTGGACTGGATCACTTTCACTTGCTGGGTTTCAAGGGTGGTGGGTACTTCTTTAATGTTCAATATTTATTCAACCTCCTCTGTTTTGTTAAACACGATGAGATATATGGAGTTAGTGGGGTTTTCCCCCCTTTCAAAAATACTGGTGTTTTACAAATACCTGAACAACTTCTTTGGTTAACACATTGGCAATAAAACAGTCCAAGTGTGCCTGGAGAGTTTTGGCACTGGCAAACTTGCAACTCTCTCAGGTGCTTCGGTGCTTTGATGGCAACAGATCCTGGGAGAATGCAGCCTTAACCTCTTGTGGAACAGGAGCTTTGAATGTTGTGTTGTCTCAGTGAAGTCAATACAAGGCACTAAAACATTTTATTATTGGTGATGAGTTGTAGTAGCAGCCTAGGGAGGCGTGGGGAGGAGGGGTGCCTTGTGTGTAGTAGTATTACACCCATAATTGTTTATCCCATCTCCTGTCATCTCTCCATCCTTAGCTGAGGCTCAGCTCTGTGGCAGCAAAGACAGCACTTCTTGGTCTTTGATCCTTCCCTGGCCTTCCAGCAGCTCGCTGAGACCACGGCTCCCTCTTGCTGCTCTCTGATAGCCTGCACAGAGCTGCAGCTCACAGCCAGAGTGGGAGCATGGCCCAGGGGCAGTGCTCTTTAGTTTGGTCTGTTCTATTGCAGTCCCTGGGATGTGAACTTACATCGTCAAATATTCTTCTTTCTGTTTTCGTAGTGTGGAGACTTTTGCATGTGATTTTTAAGTGTCTTGAGTCTTCAAAAAGAGAACTAAAACCTATAACGGATGTTTTGCCCCACACACCTTATTTAAATTGAACTAAAGAAGTAGCCTGTAAAAAGAACCAGAGAGCATCCTTGTGCCTTTTTCTCCTCCCTCTCTTTCCCTTCTCATGTGTTTAAATTTAATTCTGTCCACAGCAAAGAATCTTACAAGGTCATCTTGTGGTCGTTATTTCCTCTGATGAACTATTCCATGGTGTGTCACCACAGCCAGATTTCAGAACCAGACAATAATAGTATTTACTAACAAAGCATAAATCCCAGTCACTTGAGTTTGATAATGAAGTACAAATAATATAGAATGCCAGGAGCTGAAGCTTTTTTGGCAGAAGGGCTTTTCAGTAAATCTTGCTGAGCATCCAAGTGAAACAAATAGGTTAGTTCAGAAGCTACTTACAACCTCTATGTATTGATTTATTATGCAGCTGTGAATGATAAAAGAACAAATTGCGTATTCCAGTGTTATTTTGGATAGCTGTTCTGTCCTGGGAGTATCTGCTGATGGTGCTTTGGGGTTTCTGGGGTTTCCATCCCTTTTTCTAGAAAGTCCAACTGTCTTCTGAGGAGCTGTTTGTACCTTGGATCACTGGCAGGTATTACTGTGATAGTTTTCTCCAGCTCAGTCTTTCCTTCAGGTACATCTGATATTTGTGACAGAAGGGCTACCCCAACTGCCCAAATCATGGAGTCATGAACTTTGTCATAATTACTTGTTTTGGGAATGAAAACACCTGCAGAGATCACAGACAGATGCCGTGTATTTATGTCTACAGAGAGCTTACACATCTGTATGGGCTTCAGTAAGCTATTTTACTTAATATTCTGAATATGCCCCATACTTTTAGTAACCACTCTTGAGAGTTCAAAATACATTTATTTGAAGTGTTTTATGGGTTGGTTTTTTGAGGGTTTTTTTTTGTTATAAATTAACTTTCAACAGATGCTTTGAATTATTTGCTCCAGTTTCAAGTCCAGTTTTTCCAGGTCCATCAGCAGAGAGATTTGCATGTGATCTGTAACACTATCCTTTCAGATAGTCCCTTAAAATTAACTGAATAGCAAGGCTCAAAAGCCCACATAGTTTTGTTTTTAATTTAATTAAAATGATGCATATTTGCCCAGCACTGTGGAGAAAGACATGATGCAGACTGGTTAGTCAAACATGAAGGCGGGCACAGCAGGGACCTTTTGGCCTCGTGAGCTTTTGTAATAACAAGTTATATTAAGCAAACAACTGTGTAACATGAGGGGTTTCTTATTGAAAAACAAGAGAGGGTGAGAAAGCTTTTCAATTTCCCCCTTGTGGGTCAGTGTCTCCAGCTGGTAAGCAGGGAACAGACAGATATTTAAAAATAGGTGCATTTCAATTGCATTACTTCTTTTTAATTTTTTTTAACTTTGCTGTTGATTGGATCAACTCTTCATTCTATTGTAGGAATGTCATAACTTGACTCTAATGCTTACACAACGCCTTTTGCAATTAGATGATGTAAACCTTAACATATTTAGAGGCATTCAAGTAATCCCCCTGAGAAGCTAGGCTAGTGAGGAGAGTGAGCTTTGATGGTTTGTATTTATAATCATGGAATAGTTTTGCTTGGAAAGGACCTTAAAGATCATCTCATTCCACGTTTCCCCCCCGCCATGGCAGGGACACCTTGCACTAGACCAAGAGCTCTGTCCAACCTGGCCTTGAACACTTCCAGGGAAGGGGTATCCACAGCCTCTCTGGGCAACCTGTGCCAGGGTCTTGCCACCCTCAGGGTGAAGAATTTCTTCTTCATGTCTTATCTAAACCCACCCTTCTTTGGCTTAATGCCATTTGTCCTTGTCCTTTTACTCCATGCCCTTTAAAAGGTGTATCTCCCATCTGTGTTGGAGGCTCCCTTTAGGTACTGGAAGGGGCTCTAAGGTCACCCCAGAGCCTTCTCTTCTGCAGGCTGAACAGCCCAGCTCTCCCAGGTGGTCTCTATAGCAAAGCTGCTCCTGCCCTCTGAGCATCTTAGTGGCCTTTGGGCTGTTTTGTTTCAGATTTTATACTGATACATCCAGAGGTTACCACTGTATATAAATAGGTACTGTATATAATAGGCTACTCAGCCTGTAGTCTTCTCTTGGAAGCATGAATTTAAGCTGATTGTGCCCTGTTAAGCATATTGGTGTCATGAGATTTATGCAGACTTACTGAGAATCACTGTGCATTATGTTATTATTTTTATCTACAGCTACAGCATATTGAGAACTCATGTTAGGCATGTGAGCTTGTGAGCTTGGACCCTGTTCCAGCTGCACCTCCAATGCTGACTGACTGCAGGCAGTAGAAATCATTCCTTTGGGTTCAGTGTCCTCACTTTTAAAATAACAGTAAAGGTGTAGAAATCCTCTGGATATTGCTGTGATGTCTGCTAACAGCAAATACCTGCTCCAAGCCAGTTATTTATTTTGTGTTCAGTACATTTATTTATCAGTGTATTGCAGTGTAGTGGTGTGTGCAGTGGGGTAGGGCTGTGGGGCTGCTTCCTGCTGTGGGATAAAACAAGCACATGAGTCTAGGGAAGCCCCGGCCTGGGAGATCTAAAGCAGTCTCCTAACTTTTGGGTGGAAGGCAGTGCCAGCTTTGGAGCAAGAGCCAAAGAGCAACTGCATTTTATCCCTGCCATCCCACAAGTTTCTTGGTTGGTATGTGTGCAATACAGCTGGGAAGTCTGTGTGGTCCATGATGTTGTTCCAGGCTGTGTGAGCTGCAGAACTGATTTTATAGTTCTACTGTATTCTCAAGGGATATTTGAATACCAATGTCCCCTTGGCTCCGTTCTTGTGGAGAATTTGCCAGGCACAAAATCCTGTGTGGCAGAGGAGAGGTGTAAGTGTTGTGCTGCTGTACAGCAGGCTGCTAGGGTGCAGTCCCATGTGGGCAGGTCCCATCCTCTGTAGACTCGGGCCAGCTGGGATGCAAGAGTGGCAAGTATACACGGAGAGACCTTATTTCCACCTGCAGTGCTTCTTGGTCCTTGAAACTTCTGAAAGGATCATGACTTTAATATCATGGAAGGTTTAGGTTGCATCAGCCATCTCCACATGATAGGAACGTGTCCATTTTTGTCACCCCTGCCATGTCCTCCATTTCCTGTGAGCCAGGGATGGAGGTGGTGATTCTGGTCCATAAAGTCTGTGATACCAGTAAGGGATGACCTGTGCTAGCAGACACCTTCCAGGTAGAACCAGGGGCACCTGCACCTCAGGGGAGGCAGTCTGGAGAACAGACCATTCACTCTTTGGCAGATGTGAAGCAGGAATGTTACAGTAAACAGCAGCTCAGTGGGTATTGCTTTGGGAGCTGCACTGTAACTTTGATGTGAGCGAGAGGCAGGCTCAGCCTCTCACACTGGTTCTGGGTGCAGACACTGGGTAACTGATGCCAGTCTTGTGGTTCTGCCCTTATTTTGTAATTTTAAGTTAGGATGGCCTTAAGTTCCCCTGTGTTTTGAGTATTGATATTTCCTAGCTGTTCCTGTTGCTCTTTTGTTTGCTTTCCTCTTGACGAGGGGGCAGAGGGATGCGCATTTTGTCAGCACAGTTTTATTGGGATTGCAATGTTTGGTGTGTACTCTGCTTTGTGTTTGTCGGGTATGTGTGTGGTAGGTAAGTCTTTGCTTTTATGAGCCTTGCCTTTATCTAAGTAATAAACCCCAGAATGCTAAAAACAGGCTGTCCAGGTTTTGGTTTTTTTTTTAATTTGTACATTGTTCTGTTTGTCTATTGCGAACAACTTCTGGTTTATGTAAATGTAGGTTCCTGGAAGGAGAGTCTTCAAATACTGTGTTTGCAAGGCAGTTGCGATTCTTAATGTGTTCTGTAAGTTTTTTCATATTGGAATCCACAGGGTGGATAAATATGTATTACACTTAGTAGAGCTTAAAGCACTTGCTGAGCTGCACTAAACACGAGATAAAATTGTATCCCTTACAGTTGTGAGGTGTACGTTACAAAGATTTTTTATTTTGTGTAATTGTTCAACTAATGCAGAGTTATTGCTCTGGTATAAGCTTATCAAGAGTAATTTAATATAGATTCATCAAATTTAGGCTATATAGTCTTATTTGAGACATTTTGTGCATGCATTTGTAATGCATCTGTTGTTTTGAAGAGGAACTCTGTTTTGGTGTAAAGCTGAATGCTCAGCTGTGGTCAGTACATATGTGTAAACTGATAAATGGCAGTTTCAAGAGAATTTCACCTTGTTTTCTTGAACTTGAAGAATTTATCCCGAACAGTGACCTGGATCTTGATTCTGTACAAACTGTAGAACACTCAAAGATTTTTAAGTTGATCTTTTCTGCTAATTTCTAAAGACTTAATGTACTAGTACAGAACATCACCACAGAAATCCTTTGTCCTCTGACCCTTCAGTTTGAGGGTGAGCTTACATTTGGAGCTGTGTTCAGCAGCAGCAGTACCTCGACCATCACTTTGTTTTTATTTTTAATTATTTCCTCTTGTTTTCCTCCATCCTAGTCTTGCTTTTTTCTGGTTTTATAGTAAGATAAAGATAGTTTTAGTTTTCATAAGGATTTTTGGGTGCAGCATTCGTGTGTTCTGTTTGTCTTCCTTGAGCAGCCTGTGGAGTATTTTTGATGAGCACAAAGTCGTCTTTTGTTATCTTGTCCAAACCAAACTTAGTTTATCCTTTATTTTATTTTGCCTGGAAAGAAATATGTGGACAATCAGCGGCTGAGGATTAATTTCATAATTATGAAATACCTAACTTTGTGAGACAAGACATTGTCATCTAAAAGGTGAAGCTTGCTGGGTTGCTGAAGGTATTGAGGTCAAGGTGAGAGTCTATATGTTAATTCAGATTGTTTCCCTATCATGTCCATGATTTTGTGCAACACAGGAGTCCATCTGCTGATGAATTAGATGGAAATGGAAAATTTTATAATGTACTTTGCCAACAATATTTTTGTGCACATGAGGCCAAACCAAACTTTTTCTGAGATCTATGAGCTGGGTTTTTGCATGCTGCAGACTGGATGTGGGCACTGTATGGTTGTTTTAGACCAAACCATTTCAACTTCCACTGAATTTTTTCAACAATCAACTTGAACAATCAACTTGCACACAATTTTTGCAGAAGAGTGCCCTTATG
>WAAG01046607.1:3401-23212 GCA_013390105.1 Tichodroma muraria
ATGTGTAATGCAAACGGAGAGAAAACAAGCTGTAACTTCCAAAATATTTTTTCCAGTTGTGTCCAACCCCAAACTGAGATCTCAGTAAGACTTTTAATAAAACAATTGTCTGTGGGTTTAAGACCACATTACAATCTTTCAGCTTGATATATTTACTGCTGGCTTCTGGTATTGCTTCAGTGCTTTTAATTCATTAGATGAATTTTTGATATGTATAAGTCCACTACATTTAGTATGGTCGGGGTGGGTGGAGAGACCTCTGGCCAGTCTCTGAACAAAGGAGGATTTCAGACCAAGAAACTTGGACTCTTTAAGAGATGCCACTCCTTCTGGAGCAGTGTTAGACCCTACAGACCAGAGCCTGGCGTGGAAACGACACGGCCATGTCAGCTAAAACCTGCTGCTGTCACAGATTGCATTACTTTGGGGCTGTTTCCTTTAAAGCAATATTTCAGTCACAGAGGCATTTGCAACTTATAAAAGTCTGTGGAAGTGTATTCAGGCAGCTTGTGATCCTCAGATCAAAAGAACAACTTCACTTCTTTAGGCATTCGGGACTCCTTTTTGGGGCACTCTTGTAATTTAAATATAGTTCAAAACATGATTTTATTTTATTTCAAACATTGTAAGGGAGTAATAATTCACGGCAGATATCTACATTTGGATTTCCATGGCCAAATGCCCTTGGAACACTGAAGTGTTCCCAGGATCTTAGCTGATGCCAGCCCCTCAGTGTCTATAGGAATGTAAATGATGGGGTTGTAGTGCCAGGATCTATGGATTCATTCCCTCTCAAGGTCAGTAATGTTGAAGGAGAGGATTCTCCTATGGATTTTCCAGTGTGGTCATTGCTTCTGGGATGACTGTAGGCATGGCAGCAGAGAATTTTGAGACTGTTTGGAGAATGCTGTGTAAACCCATCATGTTTCTAGACAGATCTGCTCCATGTCCTTTTGGCTTGGACATAGCATGTGGAATGCATGTAATTTTTACTTGAATTTTTGCTTTATTTTTTATAAAGTAAGCAGGCTTTCTTTCCAATAGCTGTAGCATGATGTTAAATGGAATTGAAGCTCTGTCTTTTTATTCCAGTTGCTCAGAAAAAAAATAGCAAAAGCCTAATTAACAAAGTTAAGGTAAGTGCAATTAGAAGAGTACTCACCAAACTTACCAACAGGACATCAAAGAGAAAAAAAATATCCCTACACACACTAATTTTGTACTTTATGGGGTTTAGTTTTTATGATTATATGTGTCTCTTACATGTCTTTTTTTTGTCATTTATTGCAGTATTAGAAGATTAGAGGTGTATGGCATGAATTTATTTTGTCCAGGATAAATTGAGCAGGATTTTGAGAACTTTGGTTTTCTGTGAGTTTGAAACTTTGGTGCTGGTTTGAGAAATGACTTAATAACAATGTCTGCATCTTATCAATTAGTCATATTTGTCTGCTCTTGTTAGAAACTAATATTGTTATACATGATGTAGCTGAAAGTTGCCTATTCAAGGAAGACCCCTCTAATATCGTGCACTCACATTGTGATTTCCTTCAGGATTCCTAAGGACTTAATAGGAATTTGAGAGCTGTCATACACTGTATCTTGTTCCTAACACCTGAAGCTGCAGAATTTTCACTAAGTGTTTCCAGAAAAAAGGATTAGAAATGTTGGAGGTGCAGAGTCACCTTTCCCCTCTTTATTATTTGGGCTTTTGGCAGACAATAGCACAGATTTATTGAATTGGAAATGCCTTGAAAAGCATTCTTTGCATTTGATTGTGACTTGTGGAGAATCTTACAGGAATTATAGCTCAGACTTTTAGAAAATATTCTTATGATCTACCACATCTTGTGGCAATGAATTTCATGACGTAACTATGTATTGCATTAAAAATGTAAGCATTACTTTCCTTTTTGGACTTTTAATATGCTACCTAATAATTGCATTGATGGTTTCTCAGTTCTTGTACTGTGACAAAATGTATTGCCTCACATTTATTTTCCTCACTGATTCTCAGGTTTTTATAAATCTCTGTAGTATTCTAATGCCTCTTTCTCACACTGTTCTAGCCAGTCCTTCCATGGTGTTGCCTTCCCTAATCTTATTCCCCTTCTCTGTGTTCTGTGACCAGACTGGCTGCAGTATGAGATGCCATTCTTCCATGAATGTAAATCAAAGAGAATTCCTGAATATGACGTAATAATTATATGGGTTATAATTTTTTATTTTTCACAGAACTGGCCACAATGAGATAAAGATCTCTTTTCTGAACTCTGTTGGTTTGGTCCAGTACCCATCCCTGAAAGTCTCTTTTTCTTTAGTGTGAACTGCTTTGGACTTAACTGACATTTATCCCCAAGTTGGTCGGGATATGAAAAGTTCTTCCTGCAAGTCTTAGTCTAATTAATGTGGAAAAAAAAAAAGTGTTTTGAGGATAATCTCTGTGGCAACACTTATTGATGCTGGACTACTTTATTCTCTCCAACTGAAATGTATGAAGTAAGCAGAGTGCTGGGAAGTCAAGTAAGAGAAAACAGAAGTTCTAACGTGCCTGCTAGTGCTGTGAATGATCTACCTGTCAGCACACAGTCTGCTCATGAAGATGAACACGTGCTCTCCTACAATGATTTACATGGCTTGGTATGTTTGGAACATTATTTGCCTCAGTGAAGATGTCATTTTTCCTTCCTTTCCTAGATTTGTGTGGACAGATGACTTCATGGCTAGAATTCTTTGTCTCTGTGCTGAGTTGCTGCAATACTTTACTGTCTCTGTGGCTTATTATGGAGTGCCTGCTGTGCCAACTCTTATCAGCAGTACTGTACATGCTGCACTTCACATGCACAGCTACTGCAAAAAGCTCCACAAGAGGAACTGTTTGATGGGTTTAGGGGGAGATGCTTTTGGTGCTGTGCTTTTTTAAAATAGATGAGCACTGAATGAGCCCAGAGGAGGCTCCAGGATGGGCAGAGGCTGGAGCAGCTCTGCTGGGAGGAAAGGCTGGCACAGCTGGCATTGTTCACCTGCAGAGGAGAAGCTCTGGGCTGACCTCAGGGTGGCCTTGCAGGGCCTGGAGGAGCTGGAGGAAAGCTGGAGAGAGACAATTGGCAAGGGCTGGAGGGCCAGGAGCCAGGGGATGGCTCTCAGTGGCAGAGGGCAGGGCTGGATGGGATCTTGGGCAGGAATTGTTCCCTGTGAGGGTGGGCAGGCCCTGGCCCAGGGTGCCCAGAGCAGCTGGGGCTGCCCCTGGATCCCTGGCAGTGCCCAAGGCCAGGCTGGACACTGGGGCTGGGAGCAGCCTGGCACAGTGGGAGGTGTCCCTGCACAGGGCAGGGCTGAGCAAGATGATCTTTATTGTCTCTTCCAACCCAAACCATTCCACGATTCTCAGAACAAAGCCAGTATAGCTCCTTGTTCTGAAGAGTGCCTAAGTGTACCTTACTCTAAGCACGTGCCTGAAACTGTCCTTGAGATATGAGACGGCCAAAATCCACACATTTTGTTAGTGAGTGATCTAACAGAGTTTCATTTTGTTCCACCTATTTCTCTTGAAATTTTCTCAACGTTTTTGGAACTTCTTACTTCTAAAGATAAGTCCTCAAAGGAGCATAAAAATACCTGGCATTTTCTTTTTCCTGGAGAGAAGCTGTAGTTTTGTAACCAACCAAGTATGTTGGTACTTGTAGCTGAATACAGTAGTGAATACTAAACTTGAGCTAAACGGGTTTTAATTTAAAATCCAACTCTGCCTTTATTTCTTTGATACTAGTTTATATCTAGTATATAGTTTATATCTAGAAGCTACTTTGATACTAGTTTATGATTTTTTCCCCTGATGGTTAAGATGGATGTTTTCAACAGAAACCTGCACTGTGTGCTCCCCAAACCCTTCTTGTGAACTTTATCAACAGCTTGGAAAACAGGTGTGCTAAGATTTAACATAGAGTTTGTGATCATTTTGATAGGACTTGCCAGTACCTCCCCTTTTATACTGATATTACTGTTACAAGCTACCATGATAAAATAAGCAGATTTTGAATAACAGTTTTGTAATTGTCAGGGTTTCTAAAACGTAAACTTGTGTTCAAAAAAATTTTCCATATAGTCTGAGAACTATGCTTTGCTTGCACATATTTCCAAAACATCTATATCCAAAACATTTTTAAAGAAGTAAATAATGTCACTGTGACCAGCTAAAGCATGCCTTTTGTCTGTTTTTACATATTTTTACATCACCAGCGTTGTACAGGTTTTTAAAATTTAACTGATGCTTACATGCCATGTTTGACTGAGGCCACAGTAAACTTCCAGAACACTCCTGATTCCTTTACAAAGACAGATGGTTATTTGCCATGATACAGCTTTGCAATTTTCAAACAATATGGGTAATATTTATTTATTATACAAGTTATGCATCATGTCTGTCTTTTTGTTACATATATTTTTCTTCTGTTTCTCATCTCTCTTGTCTATGCTGCTTGCAAGTGTAATGCATTCAAAAGGCTCCTCCTTGTAATTAAATTCCTTGGGCAGAGTATACACCAAAAGGATGAAGACATTTGCAGGTTACTGGCCTTCAGCAGTGGACACTGTGTGCATCCCAGAGGGAAATGGGCACAAAAGATGAAATAATTGGCAGTTGTCAGCTGTGTGTCTCTGTTCTAAAGCCAAGGCCACCTGGGAAGGATTGTTTGTGATTTGCTGTGTTCCTTGTGAGAGTCGATGGCACCTGGTGACAGTGACAGAGGGAGATGCCTCACCAGGCTAGAGCTCGACACTCAGGTGTCAGCAGAACAGGGGGAAAACAAACTCTAAAATCTTAAACAGGCTCCTGATGGACTGACGAAGGTTTCCTGCAGGAAATCTATAAATACTCACCAAACCACTCAGAAAAGTTTTTGTTCCATTTACAGGTGAAGTTCTGCCTCTCCTCAGTCTTTGAAGGAGTTTAGTCACCACAAGGCCTGGAAAAAGGCAGGTAAATGCACTCTTGCAGTGGCTAATTTATAAAGGTTTTTTCATTACTTGTGCTGGGGATTAGTCAGTCTTCTGGTACCATTCTTGACCTTTGAGCCTGACCCAATTTGCAATGAAGATGTTGGAATAATCTAGGAGCATTTTGGATGAGAGAGCCATAGTAATAGAATTACGTTATTATAGAATCTTTCAGGTAGGAAAAGACCTTTAAGATTGAGTCCAACCATTAAGCCAGCACTGCTAGACCCACCACCAAACCATGTCCCTGAGTGCCACATCTATATGGCTTTTAAATACCTCCAGGTATAGGAAACAAGTATTAAAAAAAAAAAAAAAATTAGTGAAATAGACTTTTTTCTATACAGTATTAGGCTTGTAATCTGCCAGTGGCAGATTGTTATAAATGCAATAGTAATCATTGCACAGGATATTTGACAAAGGCAAGAAAATATTTTTCAACAAAATGCATTCTTATTTAAATTTTTTTACCAAGAAATGTGTTTTTATTGGCAGATTAATGTTTGTTTATATCCTCTCTCAAATGCTGTTCGTCTGTATTTTGTGCTTATCACAGTATACATGCAACATAAGAAACATTAAAGCAATACTCATTCATAAACATGTGTTCTTATTACAGAGAATCTAAATAATCCTGGATTTTTTTTGGTTTTTTTTTCTCAAAATATCTTGGGTTTGATTAAAATTACTTATTTTAGAAGGTCTCTCTCTATCACCTGCTCTCGTCCTCATGTGCAGTGGTGCTTTTCCAAGCTCAGGGTCTGTGCAGCTCTTGTGGCTGCTGGAATGTTTCAGAGGAGTGAATGGTCTCCCAATGCATGGACAAGTGCTCTGGGCACCTTTTAGTCACATGGGCTTTGGTATGTCCATGATATTTGCTAAAGCACTTTGTGGTTTAACCTTCCTCCATTGAAATGCTTCCCCCTGCCAGGCCCTGCTTCTTTCCTGCCCCTCTTTGCACTTTAGGACAGTCTCATATTGTGATGTTCCAAGAAGGTCCCTGAACAGGTTGAAATCTCCTTTCCTGAATTTCAGAGCTCTAATTCAACTGTGGTTTTTTTCTGCTCACTACTCTCAGGCTCTTAAGCCCCATCATGTGATCTGCCGTGGACCTCCCCATCCTCAAAAGGTTGTTCCTGTTTATGAGGTAGGAGATACAACATGATTGTTCAGCCTGCAGAACCAAGTTTCCTCCTGGTTAACCTGCTGATCACAGCTTTGAGTCTTCCATCAGAAGGTTTTCCATCACTTTTAAACTTCAGAGTACATGAAGACCAATGGGGTGGAGGAGAGAAAAAATGCAAAACGTTGTGTGTTTTTTCAGACTATTTGTTAATGTTTCTGGGATTCTCTTTGACATCTTCCACATTTCTCTTTGTTTTTCACTTGGCTGTAAATAACACAATAATACACTTTCCTGGCCCTTAGGAAGGCAATGCTCTCCTACTTGTCTTGTACAATGGACTTATCATTGAGAGGAGCATTCCTGGCAGCCCCTTGAAGAGCTTTAAATTGAAACATCCTTTTAGTGTGGAGTGGTAATCAAAATGCTTGTGTGAGAAGAGAAGTAAGCGTTTTTCAATTTTATGGCACAGAGTTTTTCCCATTGTTGTAAGAGTTCCTTCATTAAAGAAGCCACCTTAACTTGCCACAGAGGTCCCAAAGAAATTCTAAAATATGTTTGCTTTTGGAGAGCAGTGCTTGGATCAGTTGTAACTGTAATTGCACCCTGTTGTCACAGGTTCTCTGTGTGGCTTTGCTCTGCGTGCTCCCCTTCATCCAGAAAGTGCATTTGATTTGAAGTATTTTCTCCAAGGTCCTAGTGTGAAATATATCGTGTGATTTTCTCTATCATCTCCAACAACGGTGCATTGTTGAGGGTCAGGTTTTATTCTCAATAAATATCCCCATTTGGTAAGATTTTAAAAACTGTAGCACCGATGCTATATGCATTGCAGCAGCGTGCTCTGTGTGCAGTGTGTAGTTTGGCAGCAAACTATAAATTGTAGTAAGTGCTGCCATTACAATATTGAGTGTTTTCCCAAAGGAGGAAACTGCTCTTTGTATTCCTTTGGTAAGAGTTTTCAGGAATTTATGAGGATATGACCTAGCGATGGAGGAGAACATGAAAATAAGATTTTTTTATTTTTTTTTTTTAATTTGTTTACCAGGTTGTTGGAGTAGCAATAAGTCATGTATTTTGTGACTTTTTCACTTGTTCAATTTTTCATATTATCTCATTGGAAACATTTCATGTAAGTGGTTTCCATTTTTATGAGCTCATAATGAAACTTCATTTTCTCTTAAATTGCTCATCTGGCTCTAGATGAATACAGATGGGTTGCCAAGCACCCAACACTTCTTGAGGTCATGTATTTGGAAGCACTTGCCGTGTGATTTCATAATCCATGGCTTCTAGACTAGATCCCTAGGCAGGCCAACTTGCTTGGCATCTGCTCTCCAGATTTCCTGACTGTGGGGGATCCCTAATGAGCTGTGATAGGAGCTGTGGCAGGTGCACACTGAAATTAAGTTCCACAGTCAGAATAAAAATCTCCTGTGTTAGTCAATGGTGAATAGCCATGGAACTGACAGATATTTTATCCGTATCCACCTAGAACTGCCAAAGTTGCTTGGATGTCTTGCTCTAATTTTTAGCAAGTAGTTTGGTACTTTTAAGTGGGTATTTCATTCTAGAAATGTCATATTTGGCAATAAGTAGACGCTCCCATGTTTTGGCTCTTTATCTTGATTCAGTGTTATTTTTCTTGAAAATAAAAAAAAACTTCTGAGAAGCTGAAATTTCATTTCTGAGCTTGCTCTCAGCATGTTTATGTTCCACCAAATATATACAAAATAAAAGTGACACTAAACTGTACATACCTCTAAAAGCTGACAAATACCTGGCATTTAGCCCCTTCTTGCAGGTACATTATGATTGCCCATCGTTCCCCAAAAAGGACTGACTACAAAAACTGAGCTTTCTTACTTAGCTCCTTGTTGTTTCTGCCTCCCAGCTCCTTATCCTTCAGAAATACTAACTAACCCTGGTTTGTTTGTGTTTGGTTTTGTTTTGTTTTTTTTTTTGCTTATCATCAACCTTCTCTTCTTTAACAAGTCAGCTTTTTGGCACATTCTTTGCACCTTCAGACTGCTCCTTTTCTCTCTTTCTTTAGCTTATGATTCAGTGGTGTCAGAATGCCAGCAGAGTGCAAGGAGAAAAAAGGTCTCAGCTTTTTATGCCAACACCTGATTTTGTCTTGTAACAGCAATTCTAATTAAACCTTTCTCCACCACCAAAGAGCAGGACTTGCTTAGTGAGCCCAGGGCATTGGAACATGAATTTAATATCCACTTTCCTCCAGAGACACAATGCTTGTAAAGTTTGGTCAGCAAAATCCAACAGTTTGAGCTGAGAGGCTTCAGTTCAGTCACTGAGAACAGATTCTTTCACTTGTTATTCTTTGAGTGCCTGCTTACACGTGTGGGAAGTGTGGAAATGCTAGCAGGCTTCAAAACAAAAAAGTCTGGGAACTATTTTACATGTGCAAAATTCCTCTCTCCCACTACCAGTCTCAGAAATGGCTGAGCAGGAGGAAGGTATCAAAAATGAGAAAGAAAAGCTCAGCGAGAGAGAGAGAGACCCAGTGTAGGAAATGCCAACAGAGTTGGCTAAAGTTTGAGCCAGAAAAAACAGGATGTTGAAGAAAGAGCAACAATGGAGTTTTAGTGTTCAGAGCTGCCTGGAGTTCCCCAATATCAACACTAAATAATCCTTGTTTTTATTTTGTATGTTCGAGTAGTAGTGAAAATAAAGCTTTCTGCTATAAATTCACTTCCCTTAATTGGCTCCAGGTTTTGGAACCCAGCAATGGGGCAAGTGAAGTGGAATTGTTCATCTCTTCCTTTCATCATGAGTTGTTTTGTATTGCCAGGGTTCAGAAGAGGTGTAAGAGCTATATCACCTGAAAATCAATTTATTTTACTGCTTGGTTTATTTTGCTCCCTTACCTTTATGGCAATTTTGTCTATTGCATAATTTCATATTTTTAAACCAGCATGTGAATCTGCTATGAAGATATGTAGATTCAGTTTGGAATAGATCCAAACTTACTTATTTGTCAGATATTATTATAATGTGCCTTAACAAGTCTAATAAACTGTGCTGAAGTGGTGCCACTATAAAAGTATTCCCATAGATGTCTGCATTGATGTGAAACAGTTCCCTGACTATTCTGATTTGATCAGAGCTCTGCAGCCAGCTTCGCATCGGGCTCTTCCAGGCTTGATCATGCAGATTTCCATTAATTTTTCAAGCCTTTCTCTAAAATCTGCTTTATTATTTATTTAGCTGTTTCTTTGCTGCAATGAAATCCAGTGGAAAAGGAATGTCTAAGCTGCTTAACCATTTGGCTGGGTCGGGTTTTTCACTGCACCACCCTGTCTTCTGTAGAACTGAGGGCTGAAGTTCTCTTTGGTTTCTGGCTTCAGTGCCTCGTGCCAACCCACAGAGGTGAGTCCACAGCTAACCCATGCACGAAGCCAGGACTGTGGATGACAAATAACTCCATAATCATTCATATGGACAAGTTTGAAGTTGCTTATTCTTCTCTCCGGCCTGAAAAGTCGAGAGGAAAAGCCATTCATTAATAACTGCCTGGAGGTGTGTTTATCAGCTGCCAGGCTTTCAAATTAGCTCTTCAGGAAGATAAAGGCAGTTATTTCTTTTTATGTCACAGAGCTGTTCATCAAAATCAAATTTCTACATCAGAAATTGTATGATACCCCAGCACAGGACATTGCTTGGATCCTGGAGAGAGATCAGCTTTAGAGTTCCTGGCCCCCTCATTGCTGCAGAAAGTGCTCAGGACAGTGTTGGCAGGGCTGATCTCCACAGTGTGGGAGAGTTTCCAGCCTTTCCTGCTAAAGTCTGCATCCAGACCTTGCTCTCCTCATTCCTGTGCTGTTCTTGCTCTGATGTGAAAGGAGAGAAGAGAGCCTGGAGTGGGAGAGACAATAAATTCCTTGGCTGGAGGTTTCCAGCACATCCCAGCCCTCTGTGGATGTGAGTGGACTGGGGGCTGGTTGGGCAGGCCTGAGCACAAATGAGGTGCCCCCAGAAATGCCCCATTAGGCACAAGAAATGCAGGACCACAAATGGCAAGAGAATGTGAGTGTTGGCACACCGGGTTTTTAAAGCTCTGACAATACTTTTGTTTGGCTCTCCTGCTGTGCAGTAAGTTCACCTGAGGAAGAAAGAAATAATCTCTCCTGAATGATACACCAGCAGAAATCTCTGATATTTTCAAATGCTGAATGATATTTCTTCTTCAACAGATTTCTCCTGACCTGAGGCCTGTGTTTTTCTTGTATATTTGTGTTTTACAGTTGTGAACCACAATATTTCTGTTTTATTTCAATCCAATAGAGGAATTAGAAACTAATTCTCCAAAAGGCAGTCTTTCTTTATGGTATTATATTTTTCTTACGTCCCTCAGTGCAAAAATTATCATAGATCTAACTTGTTTTCCTATATTTGAACTCCTGTTACGGGGTATATACACATTGCATCTTGAGGCATGCAATGTTTCTAGTGCATTTCACATAATGTTACAGATTTTAGCAAATTTATGTCGTCCTGACAGTCTTTGAAGGAATTATAATTTCAGATTTACTCATCTACTGCAGCTATGAACCTCAGACCATTGCCAGATGGGCAATGTATTCATAAATCTTTGAGCTCTGATGCTTTGCATTGTAATATTTGAATATTTGAATCAAAAGAGGAAAGTGATAGGTAGGATGCATGGATATTATTTGGAATACTTTTTATACACAGATTGCAAAGTGGAGAACCTGGCTGGGGAGAAGTAGGAATATCTCAAAGTAGGCTCTGAAACAATAAGATGGTACCATTGTGAACAAGAAATGCTGGAAATCTTTGGGCAGACACAGATTCCAGACAAATGCCCACCCAGCTTCTTGTTCACCCCCTGCACCTCAGCTGGACAGGGGGAGAAACTGGGATGAGAAAGTTTTGGGGTGAGATAAAGAGAGGGAAAATCTTTACCAGTTACTCTCACAGGCAAGAGATAATCAGCTTGGGCAAAAATATTTTTAATAAAGGGGATGCAGAGGGGCAGGAATTGATCTCTGCTCCCTGGGCCAGGGACAGCACCCAGGGAACAAGAGCTGGACAGGGCAGGCTCAGGCTGGAGATCAGGGAAAGGTTCTGCTTTCCCAGAGGGTGCTGGCACTGCCCGGGCTCCCAGGGATGGGCACGGCCCCGAGGCTGCCGCAGCTCCAGGAGCTCCCAAGGGAGCTCAGGGTGGGATTGTTGGGGGTCTGGGCAAGGCCAGGAGCTGCACTGGAAAGGGAAAGGAGCAGCAGTGATCCTGATGGATCCCTTCCAACAGAGCATGTTCTGTGATTCTGAAACAGATTTGGTTTGTAAGAAGCAAAAAGTGAACTGATAGGCACGTTGGGAGAGCTCCTTGTAGGGAACTGGCCTGGGAACTTTCTGGTGAGGTTGTGTAGACAAATTGTCTGAGAGTTTGATGCTGTAATTATCCAAAGACACTGCGCCAGACCACCTGGAGGAGAAGGCTGCAGTGCCGGATTTATAGAAGACAGTCAGATCTGAACAAGTGAGTTATTTTACCTTCCTGTATCTTGTACTTCTGCCATGTGCCTGATGCAAGTTTATCTTCTGCTTATTCTGTACAGAGAGTTTTATGTGCAGTTAATTCTCTGGACTATCAGCCAGGATATTTTTGCAGTGTGCATGTATTTCCCAGAAGTGCTGGTACATGAGGATCTGGGAATAAGCTATTAAGATTTTGTGAGAGCTTTGTTCTTTCCTACAGGGTGTTGTAAATAACTTGCAATAATTTGGACTTAAGCAAAAAGGAATTAAGAAGTTGACTGCTGTTAATGAATACTAATGATTGCTGGAAACATGATCAATGTGAGGCACATATTATTAGTGAAGGTGCCCTTCTTAAACTTCATTAATCACCAAGATACCTAGGAAGCAACAAATAATTCCTTGCTATTTGGCAACAGCTAAAGGAAGAGCCAGTTTGTAATTGGTGTTAAATTCTGCATTCCTGTCTCATGCTGATGTAAAGCAAGATTGCTGTAGGTTTGTGCTGGCATAAGCCAAAGATGTTTAATGCCCAACTGGTGCAAAGGTATCTGAAAAAATGACCAATCCTGGTGGAGGCAACCAGGTAAAGGGTGAGTTTATGGTCAATCCAGGATTTCAGAACAAGTCTGGAAGGGCTCCCAGCTGGGCAGAGTGAGCCTGTGGCTGTGAATAGTCAATGGGATTGTAATGTCTTCTGGAATCCCATACCCTACGAAGACCCATCCTTCTTCTTTTCCCTAATTAAACACTCTCATCATAACAAAAATTCTAACCACATTTTTATTAAAATACTAAATGTATTTAGCTTACCATATGGAGGCCTGGCTTTTATCTTTGTCCATGTTATTTCTCAGATTGCAAATTTTTAAGGTTTCTTTACTGTACATCAGGCATTCCTTCCTCAGCTCTACTAATTTTTGTATTGACTAAGCAGAGATTGTGCCAGGAAAATTACTTTTGCTGTTGAAGTTATTTACAATGTATATTTTCAACCTGTTACTTGATTTCTTTGCTTTGTCAGTCTTATTAATAGTATTAATGATATGAATTTATAGTGAAGGCATCTTAATGATAAGATATGAATTTATAGTGGAGTTGTCTTAAACTCATTGATGTCCAGCAATATTTACATATATCTAAACTAAGAATGTTTTCTTCCTTTCTAAGAAACTCTGCAGAAAGTTTTTGTGGTGTTCAATTATTTCAGTTCAGAATTTCATTCACATGGAATTTTTTGATATCCATGTTTGTAGGAACTCTTCTAGCCCGGACAAATTGATTTTTGACTTGCAGTTAGCCCAGGCTTGATTTTAATTTCTTGATTTATGTTGTTACCTTCTTTTTCATCTCAAGAAAATACTTTTTCACCTCTTTGTCCTCCTTACTGACTTGAAGTTTCCTATCCAGCTCTTTCATTTAAGTAACAAGCAGGCCAACTGTGTCAAGAACTTCAGACCTCTTCAGCACTGTGTGCTGTGATTTTACTCTTCAGTAATTAGTTCCTCCAGCAATTCACTCAGCAACTGCTCTTCCTAGGAAGTTCCATTAGATTCCATTGACAACCTGCTGTGGAAGGTTCTTTGAAGAAGTTTACCTTTCCCAAGTGTGATTTTTTTCTTTTTCTGGGCATTCTTGTGTTCATTTACACTCTCATGGTAAAGTATCTTGTAGGAATATAAAGATTCTCAATTTGGAAACTTAAATGCCGTAAAAGAATTGGCTTTTTGCAATTCAGTAGGGGTGAAATCAGAGCTGTTTTGATAATTTTCCACAATTTCTCAAGTAAATTAGATTTGGTGCTAAAAAAATGAAGGAGAATAGGCAAAGCAAAGGTTTGCATGGGCCTTCCAGAGAGCCTCACAGCAGAAATTCTCTGGGAATATTTACCTTTGTCACTAGATTTGGAGAACAAAGCAGATTAGTGATATCTCCTCTGTGCCATCACCGGTTCTTGCAGAAAAAAAAAAAAATCATTTTCAGGCACAGAATGAGCTGTTCATTGTATGGCAGCGGCAGAAATATATTTTCAACTTTATTCTTAGGATCGCGTATTAGACCTATGGTAAATTTAGCATCTTTTTTTCTGGGGCATTTTTGTTTTCCAGCCATACAGAGAGTGCAGACACTGCTCAGGGCTCACCTTCAGATGCCAGCCCTAAGGATCACGGATTTCTTTTAGATCATCACTCAGCGAAATTTGAAGGGAAGCTGTTTTTAGCAGCGAAGTGCCGCGCTCGCTTTCTTCTCGCGTTCGCTTCTGCCTTTGCCTGCACGAGCAGCAGCTGCCGGGAGGAGACTTCCCGGTGGAAGCTGCAGCGCTCCTTCCCGAGGCGAGGCCCAGAGAGTTCCAGCGCTGCTGGGCTCCGAGCCGGGCCTTTCGGGCGGGGGCAGCGCTGTGTGCGTGGCAGTGTTGGTGGCAGTGTCTCGCTGTTACAGGTGCCCGAGGGAGCAGCTTTGGTCGCCGGGGCAGCGGGCGGAGCGGCCGCGGAGCTGCTCCTCACCCCGGCTGCGAGCGCGGCAGGGCCTAGGCCGAACCCAGGGGTTCGGGTGGCGTGACACCTGACCACGGAGGAGTTCTTGCCTCATTCCCTTCCTTAAACCTCAGAAGTTTGCAGGCCTTTTGTTTTCCTTTATTTTTACAAACTTGAGGAAAAAAAACCCAACATTTGTACTCCCTAATATTCTTAATGAACAGTTGTAAAAAGTAGCTCAGTTACTCCTTTTGAGTGAACGAGACAATTCTGTATCAAGTTCTGTGTTTACTGACAGAGGATAATGCAGCTGAGTGAAAACCCATGGTTACTCTCACACAAAGATGATAAAGCCTGGATTATTAATCTGAGTGCAAAAGATAAGGAAAGAGACTGACTGTGGTTCGCAGCAGTTTGCTGTGGACAAAATTCTCAGCACATTATGGTCACAAATTGTCACTCAGATGTTTCAATGATAAATATTTAATTATCCTGTAATCATTCTGTAATTTGTTTTTACCCTTTATATTGCACAGTGATTATTTTATAATTAAATATTAATTTAATAACATGATTATGTTTGTGTTGTAGCACGGAATTAACATTGAGTTAATTATGAAATTTTTCAGATGAAGCAGTTTGAAGTAGTAACCTCTTCCTTTTCCCAGAAGAAATGAAACAAGAATTATATTCAGAACATATTCCAGAGTAGCAAAATGAGATAATCTCATGCATGAGTTATGACAGACCTGTGGGGACTAAGGTAGGTTTATTGGCATTTAAAAATGTGTAAAGGAACAATGCTGGTTTTAACAGAGTTAATACTTCTGCAAGGCCTGATGATTCTTGTACTAGTGGTTGTTTTCAGGAGAAATTAGCATTCAGATGCTATTATCCGTGTAAGATGCCGATCCTCATATGCAAAGACATCACAACTACACTGGAAACATTTTGTAATGGAATTGCGGAGCTAAAAAATGTCCACCCCCAGGCTGGCAGGGAATGTTCAGAGGATACTGAATAGATCAGGTATTTTGGTTTCTAAATGAGCCGTGTCAGTGTCTAATGAATTCTGAAAAAGGAAAACATTGGTGACTAGGTCAATATTTAGAAAGGCCCAACTTGTTTAATTCTGAGGAATTAATTCTTGGGGCAATATTAGAAATACTAAACTGCTGTGGAAGGGTTTTACCTAGATAACAGTAGGGTTTACCTCTATTTATACCATGCTTTTTGCATAATTTTAAAACCAAAAGAGAGAAAATAGTTACCTTTAAGAAACAGAACTGCTTTCTATACTGCTCTTGATGTGGAATTATGAATTACAGTGGTTTTTTTCCAATCAGAAGAAATATCTTCATCCTGAAGTTGGGTTTACTATGGAAAAGGTTGCTTCATGGCAATATGGAACTGTGTGTTTGGAGAGAGTACAACTCTAAAAGATTATTCTATTTTTTTTTTAAATTAATTTTTTTATTGTATCTCTCCGTGCCAAATGGCCTTGTCTGCTTGGGCTGAGCTTTGTTTTTACTGAAGGTACTGCCTAAGGTCACTTAACACAGGCTCCCAGGCTATTTAGGGAATTATTAAAAGAAGCAGGCTATTTCAAAACAAATGCAGCTTGCTCTTGCAGAAACAAGAGTTGTTTCTGCTCTTTGTTTATCCCAGCACATTTCTGATATCCTCTGCAGTCGTTCCTCACAGGACTGAATTCAGCCACATAACCTTGGCATTCAGTGCATTAACAGGAGTGGTTTATATTGTACTATCTGAAACAGGGGACAGTGTTTCATAACCTGTTTTCCTCCCTCTGCATTGCTGTTGTTCCTTATCAATCTGCTGCAGTTGCACAGTGCAAGTCACAATATTGGAAGCTATTTATAGTGAGCTTTGGGAAAGGTCAAGTACCTTAGGCTGCTTAGATGTTTTCATTAGCAGTATTATTTCCTGGCTTATACTGTTTGAAGATATGCCAAATCAATCTTTTTTAAGAACAATATTAAATTTATTTTTTTTAAGAGGACTGTTTTTTGATCTTAGCTTGATAGATTCTTTCCTCTCAGAAAAAACAGGTGATAAAAAGAATTATTGTTCCTTTTTACATCTTTTATATGATTTTGGACGTACTATAAATATAGCCAGCATTATTCATGATTCATCTTTGGGTTTGGAACTAGACACTTTAGATTTCAAATAAAGGTGTTCAGGTAATGAAGAAACCTGGAAAGCTGATATAAAAACCTTAAAGAATGAGAAGAACCTAATGTTACCTGTTAGATGTCAACAGAAATATCTAAATATTCCTCTTCAGATAAAGCCAAAGCTGTCTGTTTATCGCTTTCAAAGTTGCATGGTCACTTGTGTCCATCTGGAGCCTGGTGCTTTGCTGACCACTCATTGAGCTGAGTCAACTCCAGGAAAAATCCCCAGTCCCCATTTCCTCCTCCAGGAAAGTCATCATTCTGGGTTAATATACTGAGTTCCCTCAGCAAGGGATCAGTCAAGCTGCAGCCCAACCACATGGAAATTGTGGCCAGGAGAGAGCTTGAGCGTGAAAGAGTTTTGTTGGATAGAAGAGGGAGCAGGAGATGAGCTCCACAGCTGGATGTAAACTGCTTTGCGTGCCCTGCACTAGGACCAGGGGAATATGAGGCAAATGTGCTGGCTCTTTCTCTAGTTTAGTGAAAAATGTTAATGTAGAAGAAAGATGTTGCTGAGGTAACAGCCAAACAATGCACCCTTGCTCTAACTTAGGTCTGGTCTCAGCAGAAAATCACGTCTGTAACACCTGAAATATTACTGGTGAAAATGTACTTGCTTGAAGGGAGTAGATGGGAATTCTGAGTGTTGCTCTCACAGATTAAAGTACATAAATTTCCTTTAAATCTTAATTTTGGTACTCACATCCAACTTGGAATCTGCTTGCTCTCTTGTCTACCAGGATGAGATTTAGAAAGACACATTTGGTGTTTCCAGTTAAGGTTTCTCACATTTGAAAATGCAGAGTGTGTTCCCAGCAGGATTTAAGGAAGTGGTGATATGGATTTTAGGAGGACGAGGCACTGGATTATACAAAGTGACAGACAAACCACTTAGAACTGGTTGAAATAGCAGGAAATACTGACTGCAGGTTTGTGGTTGTTGGGGCTGTCACCACACCGATGAGCATGAGGCTCTCAGGTCTCTGAGAAATTGTCTTTCCGATAGTTCTTTACTAGATCTAATTTTGTGTGTTCTCTTATAGAGAAAGAAGAAATGGAGTAGAGTCTCAGTAGAACGAATAGACTCTCCTACCACCTTCTGAGTAATTTTCCAAAGGCCTTAGTGAAGCAGCAGCTTTCACCTGGGAAGTGTGGATGCCAGCTTCTTTTGCAGCTGGTGGAGAGCTCCCCCTCCTCAGTACCAGAGTTATGTCCTGTCTGTGCAAGTTGACCAGGTTCACTGCTATTACAGAGAAGTCACACACAAAAAAGAACCAACCAATCTGAATTTTGTCTGGGCTTCCTGCGGGTTTTACAGTTTTTCCAAGTTGCTAGATTCCAGTCTGGAATCTCGAAGCAATGGGTTGGAACTGTCTTAAAAATGTTTCCAAAAGAAGGAAATGGAAAGCAAGTTGCTGTAGTTTAATGTATTATATTGTATATGATGTATGCATTATATAAAAATGCATAGGTATTTTATTGACTCTCTGGGTATCCTGACTGTGCACAAGAACAGGCTGAGTCACACAGATGTGCACTTCAGAAAAGATTCTGGTGCTCCTCCTGGCCAGCTTAACTCCCGAGGTCTGATTTAATACTGAAACCATCTCCTGCCCCCTTGATGTGGGTTAAGCTCTTTTCATCATGCCTGTTTAGGAGCTATTTATTTTTCACTTAACCTTTCCCTTTTCATTTGTTTAATTAAAAGATTTCTCAAGAAGTCACATCACCGCAGTGCCACGTTCCACCGCCTTTGTCAAGATTATATAGAAGTGCTTCTCTAATAATTGTCCTGGGATTTAGGAGAATTCTGCAAACAGGTCACCTCCCTGCCTCCAAGTCTGTTTCCCATATTAAACAGATTGCCTCTCTGCCTGTAATACCTTGGAAGTCTGGTTTATCATACCACAAACAGGTAGAGAACTGAAGGAAATCTCTCTCAGAGAGCTGTTTACATCAGTTGCTAGTGTTGATTTATGATTGCTGTATTAAATCCATTTAGTTTTGCAAAAGGACTGTAAATTAATTCTGTGATTTGGGAACACACTGAAGTTATTACTGCACAGCACCTTATTAAAACATTTGAACACTTCTTGCCTGTACAAATAGACTGTGATGCTCTGATAGTCTCAGTGGTTTTTAATTGTGCTACTTCAGAACCGTAACAAATTTCTTTAAGAGAAAATTTGGGTGATGATTAAACATTTTTTTGTTTAATTATACGCTGCATTTGATTGCACATATATATTGAACCTCTTTTAGGTGTAATTCATAGCCCCTAAGAGAATCCTTTCTTGAAATTCTGATGCTGAGTCCAATATATTTTGCCATTACTATTCAGACACAGTGTCTATGGACACTTTGTTAGTGCAAAAAGTATCTCTATTTTCACCATGCCATATTTCAGGGGGGAACAAAAAAACCACCAAATTCAACATTGCTTTTCTTCCAAAATTCCTTCTTTGAATCCATTCTGTGAGACAAAAAATAGCCTGTGAAATCATTAAAGATAAATTTATTAAAAACCTCTCAGTATTATATTCAAAAAGGCATCAGTTTTTATGTTGAGGTGTCATCACTGGTGTAAAACACAGGACGGTTAATGAAGTGGGAGCAGATATCTTGCACAGCAGACATGTGAAAAGGTAAATTTAACACCTAACAGGTGTTAAGAGCCATAAATCAGGAAAGGCTCAGCAGTAATTTAATCCTTTGTCAATCAAAGTATTCACTATTGAGAAAACATCTCACTGAGAATGCTATGTTTAATGGAAATGCTTGTTAGGTGGAGAGGCAAAGTGTAATTTTACCTGCATAACAGTGAGCGTGGTGAATTTTTAAACAGTTTGTGAACCCTCACATATCAAAAGAGAGGAGTTTTATTGCTGGTGGTCATATTTTGTTGTTATTTAAGAATTCTGTTTAAATAACACAGTAGCAAATAGACAAAGCACTTCCCCATTCATTACCTACGTAATATTTAGTGGTGTTCTATGCTGGCCTTACTGCACAATGGATGAATAATTCAAAGGATTCTCAGGAAAGTACTTCAAAATTGTAAGGACAGTAAAACCATTAAAATCCGGGTGAAAAGAGCAGTAAAATATTTACCAATTCCTTGCCTTGGGTTTATTGCAGCCTGTTTTTCACACGCAGGGGCTCGGCGGATGTGAGCGGAGGTTCGGGGCGGTGGGAAGGGGAAGGAAGGTCGGGCTCTGCGTGTGGCACGCGGAGGGATGGGATCGCAGCCCGGAATCCAGCTGGGCTGGGCTGGCTCCGAGCTCAGCAGCAGGCACAGGCAGCGCTCGGGGCTCCCTCTGACCCGGCAGCAGTGGTCACTGCGAGCCGTGCCCTGCTCCCCGCGGCTCCCCCGGACGGACAGTCGTGCTCCGCAGCAGCAGGGCTGCCCCTTGGGATGCTCCCTGGCCTTTTGGGATGCTCCCTGCCCATTTGGGAAGCTCCCTGCCCCTTGGGGAAGCTCCCTGCCCCTTGAGG
>WAAG01046607.1:23230-39606 GCA_013390105.1 Tichodroma muraria
GGATCTTCCGTCCCCTTTTGTGAAGCTCCCTGCCCCTTGGGGACGCTCCCTGCCCCTTGAGGAAGCTCCCTGCCCCTTTAGGGAGCTCCCTGCCCCTTGGGGATGCTCCCTGCCCATTTGGGATGCTCCCTGCCCCTTGGGATGCTCCCTGTCCCTTTAGGGAGCTCCCTGCCCCTTGGGGAAGCTCCCTGCCCCTTGGGGAAGCTCCCTGCCCCTTGGGATGCTCCCTGCCCCTTGAGAAGCTCCTTGCCCCTTGGGGAAGCTCCCTGTCCCTTGGGATGCTCCCTGCCCCTTGAGAAGCTCCCTGCCTCTTGGGAAGCTCCCTGCCCTTCCAGGCAGCAAAGTGGGTTGGGACAGACCGCTCCCGAAAGTGCCCGGAGCCGCCCTGCTCGTTCGAGGGGGGCTGGCACTCCGAGCTGAGAGAGGAGGAGCGGGCGCAGGAAACTTGGCAGCGACTTTTGTCTGGCACATCTGGGCTGGAAGGGAGCTGTGTCCTCAGCTGTTCCCCGGCGCAGACTCTGTTGTGGCTGCCAGCCCTCGCCGTCTCCTGCAGCATCCCTGCCCGGCTCCCGGGGCTGTAGCAACCCCCTGGAGCCACCTCGGGCCCCAGCAGAGCCCTCCTGCTGGACTGATGTTTGCATGGAATATGGATTCCATCTCGATGACTGGCTCAGAACTGTCTTTTTCTTCCCCAGATATAATTAAGTATGGTTCAGCAGGTTAATTCCCATGCTTAAGCACATTTATATTGAGGATTAGGGTAAAGCAGGTGCAGACACGTTGTTTTGCCACAATTGACTGCAGTGAGGTGAAGTATATTTATGACTTCAGTGATCATGAGCATATAGAAAGTAGAAATTAAGCTTCAGAAACGTCCAAACAAAGTTAAGTCTTCTGCTTCGATAAGGACAATCACTTGTTTGTAGTGACTTAAATGCTCAGCATCCCACAAGGAAGCAAAATAACAACAAAAGAGTACATATAGGTAATTTTTGTTGAAAGCTGAGGATCAATGAGTTTAAATTTGCCAGAATGAGTGTCCAGAACACAGTAGGCAGGTACAAACATAAGTTTTTGGTAGTCACTTTTTAGTGTTCCAGAAAACAGGACATATAAGAATTGTATACTGTTTATATATGTTTTCTAAACTTTCAAAAAGTGAGTTACATTTTTGGGTCATAATTTTGCCAGGGAAGATCTATTTATTATCCAAGTGTGATGTCACTCAGCAGATACCCTGCTGGCTTCATTTGCGCTAAGCAGTTCTGCAAAAGCAGAGACAACTCTTTTCCTTTCCATCTGCTGCTCAGTTAAATCCCTATTACGCTGGGCTGGTATTTATATAAATTGCTGGTAAATTCTTTGTCATTGCTTCAGATGGTAACTGATTAAGGGATTTCAAGATCCCTTTCCCCAAATTAACAGTGAGAGCTCACGCTGTTTTCAATTATTACAATTCATTCTATTTGCTTTATAAAGAATGCTTTTCTGCATTCCGGTGAGGCACCAGAAATAAGTTTTCCATTGAATCATTGGAATACCACTAGAATAGTGTTTTTCTGGTGCTGCCTGTAGCGTGGGTACCTTTGGGCTCAGCGGTTCTCTCTTTGAAAGCCAACCCCCACTGAGCTCAGAGGGAGGAGGGTCAGAGCCTCAGTGAAACACAGAACAGCCCCCCCCGAAGAGCCTCAGAATTATGCCTGTGATTTCAGCTCGGGCTAAACGAGTGAATTTTAGTACATCTGGCATCACACACTGAAGATGCACACAAGAGTAGTCACTTGAGCGGGTGGACACCAGAGTGATTGCAGGATTTCACTGCCTGAGCTGCTCACTTTGCATCCATTGACTCGGGGAATAGGTGCCCTGTAATGGCAGAATCTCAGAGGAAGGCAGCTGGAGAGCTTGCTTGTGGTATTCAATATCTTAATTTATGCAACAGATTTTGAGTTGTTGACATAGGAGTGCAGGGTTGCCGTTTCATTCCATTTATTTTGTTTGGGATTTTTTTGACTGTAGAGGCTGCTTTGGCCCACTTCTGTTGCTTGCATGGAATTGAAATAGCATTCAGAGCGGTGGGCAACAGTACAGCACCCGCAGTCAGAAAATAGAAATGGGTCTAGAGCTGCACTCACTATTAGTGTGTGCGTGGGAAGTGTGTGCAATCCTAGGACAGGCTGCCTTGTGGTCAGTACCTCGCCCTTATCGTGGTTCAAGCAATCCACATGCAGCCTGTCAAGGGTGACACATTTATCTAACGCCTGGTGACAGATTCAGCACAGTCCTGAGCTGGCAGACGCACTGTTTGGACCAAATGTTCCAACACCAACGCGTTAGGCAAGGAGCCAGCAACCGTTTGTCATGCAAATATAAATAACTGATACCACAGCAGTGGTGTCTTGCTGCAGAAAATCTGCTTTCTGCTACAAGCAGAGTTCACTGGTTCTGTTTGAACCATAGAGGTTGAAGGAATAGGTATCTATTATTTTTAAGTTGCAAGTTAAAGCATCAGAGGACAACTGTTAATGTGGTTTAAAGCTCTGCAGCGTTTAAAAAGTTATGCTGTGTATCCATGGAGTCAGCTGGTACCATTCTGTGTGAGTTTGAACAGTGTGTGGCAGGGCTTGGGCACCTCTCAGTGCCCAAGGCAGTTTTAATCATCCTGTCTGTCCAGACCTGTGATCACACAGACAGGGAGAAGGCTGACCCTTGGAAATGAACCCTGGAGTCCTGGCTGAGGTCCTTTCCCACTTTATTTCATAGGTACCTGCCCACTGCTGGCCAGCTGATGGTCCAGAGGAGCAAAGCTACTCCTGTCTGCATCTCCTCTGTGCCCATGTGTGGGACCTCCCCTCCCCTGGGTGAAAGAGCAGCTGGGCTGTGGGGTGGAGGAAGGGATTACAGGCCACTTCGCCCCTGCTAAGTCACAGCTGTACTGATTACCAACAAAGAGGTCACAGGTGTGGATAATAAAGTGTGATAAAAGGATTGGGTTGGCTGGTCAAGGAGGACCCTGAGGAAGAAGACTTGGAGGAGAAGAGGGTAGAGGCCCCTTGAGGGAGAAGGGACAATCTGGAGAGACAAAGAAGAATGAAACAAGGAAGGGAGTTGCTGCTGTAGAAGATCAGCTGGGAGGTCAGTCTGGGTCTGATGGGGTTGGGTCCTGCAGTCACAGCCTAGCTAGGTAAAAGTCTGTGGTCAGAGCCTGCAAACCAGTATTTGCAGTCGTGGTCCAGCAGGAGATAACCAGCATTCAGGGTCTGCAGTTGGACCCTGCAGCAGGAGCTTGCTGTAGCCAGAGTCAGGATGGCCAAGCTGTGAAGAAAAGTAAACCAGGACCCTTTTCATGTTGTGAAATGTCTGTGTCTTGGCTCATTTCTACCCCTAACGAGAGGACTGCTGTCATTGCACTGTGGCATTCCCAGGATACTGTGCTAAGATGCAGAATCAGCAATGCATTTTTCTAGGGAACCTGCATTTCCAAGGTCTCCTCTTAGAGAAGGCTGTATGCTTAGAGCCAGTCTGCCAGGGAAAGGGATGTTGTGAACTCCGCTAACAACAGGTTTACTTGCAGCATAACAGATTACTTCCAATGTGATACAGGATATTAGGGAGATAAGGAGCAGCACCTTTTCGGTACAATAATTTAAAAATGTATTTTAAATCCTCTCTGATTAAGACAGCTCTTCTGTATTTGCTTTCCTCTTTTTTAACAGTGGAAGACCTGATGATCTAGAGGCCTAAGCTGTATCTTTATTTGGTTTGGAACACTGTTAGCAACTTATTGAACGAAGTAAAAACATTTTAGTGTAATATCTCTTCTTGTGATAAAAGTTAATAAAGTTACAGTCTCCAGCTTTAAATCAGCTCTTCTATTCCTAATTCATTTGTGCTCTTGTCCTAATCAATAGAGGCACTGCTGCAGTGAAGCTCAGCAGCTGTTAAAAAACAAATGTGCTACAAAAAAGGCTCAGAACAAAACTGGAAATACAAAACAAGGTCTTTCTGGGAAGACAAATTGTCGTGACTGCCTGAAATTGAATTTGGATTGGTGATCTGTAAGAGGATTTTTATTTATCAGAAAGAGTTCGTTTCTTGACTTTCATAGAAGCATCAAGAAGCAGGTGAATTTCTCTCTCAGAATCTCTTCAGAATGCAAAGGATGAAACCACTGATTCAATCCCTGCTTCTTAAATTACTTGTGTGCCTTCGGAGTGTGTGTGGCATAAGCAGAGTTACTGTTACACTGTGTGCCTTTGGAGATGAATGATTGTGGATCTGCTCTCTCAGTTTCCTGAAGTATTTTTCCCAGTCTTGTTTTTTGTTTGTTTCTAAAATACACATGCTTCAGTTTCTGGGCAAACTGTGTTTGATAATGAAAGCCTCTGCTATCACAGAGTTCCTTATCCTTCTCTTTTGCTGTAAACAAGGATAAATGGTTGTGCTCCCTTAAAGCTGAACTCTTGTGTCAGTCACACCATATAAACATGTTCTCTTTTCTCTTGCATTAACGTCAGGGAAGAAAATGACAGCACTGCTGATTTCCTTCATCCTTTTACTTGTTTCAAATCTTGGAGTCATGATACATAAGCAAACCCAGGACTATTTTATCCAGCCCAAAGCTGATGTGCAAAGTGTAATTATCTTGGACAGGGACTTTTCTCTGTAACCTGCCTACTCAACACGTCAGCCCTTTGTTCTCTGGCAGTGTTAAAGTCTTATTTCACTGTATCTCTGCTATTGCTCTGCAGCTTTCACTCCACTGCCAAGGTTTGTTTCATCAGTGCATTGCTCAGAAATGTAAAAAGTGTCCCGTCATAAGTAAAAGCATCAGAAACGTGTAGCAGTGAATGAACAAATTGTTATTTGGCATCTTTCTTAAAAGTTATCTGCCTGTCTAGGCTGTTCATTGAGACAGATGCATAAAACATCTGTACTGGTCGTCGTTCACTGCCAGGATCCTGGCCACTCCAACACAGCTGAGCTAATCGAGGAGAGAGTTAGCAGCAATCATTCTGACAATAATGGTTTCGTGCCATCCCTCACTGGGGGAGGGAGGGAGCTGCGGGTGTGCTGTGAGCATGCACTAAATAACATCACCCAGGACTGCACAGCAGACAGCCTAGAAGACATTTAGAAACATTAGTCCTTTTTTAAAGCTAATTATTGCATGGGAATCTAGCTCAATATTCAGTGCCGTTATTGATGTAAAGACTAAAAGTTTAATTGCAGGACAGCTCTGAAAACTGGAGCCCTGCTGGGTTCCTCTCCAGGTACTTATTTTATTGTTGTATGCTGGATATTTGCTGTGTTTACAAAATATGTAGGTATTTATCAAAAAGATCTCATGGTGCTTTGTGCAGCAGGGATTGCAGGCATACAAGCAATATTTAACCCGATGGGTAAAATAATTTTTTCCTCCCTTTTATGGCCTGTCACTGTCACATTTTTAAAAAGCATGAATCTCTTTTGAACCCCCCCACTAAATTTGAAAAATGAGGACTTTAACAATAATTTCTATTAAGCTGTGAAACGTGGTGCTATATTGGAATTCGGATATGTATTTTATGATGGAAATACTTCAATAAATCCACTTAAAAATGTGGTTGCTGATCGTGAAATCAAAAGCTGAATATTTTCTTATTCACGGAAAAAAAATATGTGGAGAGGAGGTGCAGGAGTGCTGCCAGTGTTCTTTGGAAATACAACTGTTTTTCCACAAATAAATTTTATTAAATTATTTTTTAAAATTTTTGTCAAGCTTTTTAACTGACTTTTTTTTTAAAGTCTCATACTGAAGGAAGACTTTGTTTTAGAAAACCACAAGAACAATATCTGAAATTCACAGAAAATATTTTGGTGTTGAATAATGTCCCTAAAAGTGCAGTGAAATTTTCTCATGAGAAGCTTTGTCATGAACAAATGACTCACAAGTTTTTGTGTCCTGTTATTTGACTGTCCTAAACTGAATAAGTGCATTATGCATTACTGGACATGTTAAAACCAGTAAAGTTACCCTCCTACTTATAAAATATTCTTTTTCTTCCATCTTTGATGGATTCAAACTGGCAGAGGGCAGGGCTGGATGGGATCTTGGGCAGGAATTGTTCCCTGTGAGGGTGGGCAGGCCCTGGCCCAGGGTGCCCAGAGCAGCTGGGGCTGCCCCTGGATCCCTGGCAGTGCCCAAGGCCAGGCTGGACACTGGGGCTGGGAGCAGCCTGGCACAGTGGGAGGTGTCCCTGCACAGGGCAGGGGTGGGATGGGATGAGGTGTTGCCTCTTCAGCCCTGCCTGGTATCCATCTTCTGCTTTGCAGGTGGGTTGAACACCACAGTTCACAGCTACCATGGAGTTTGTTCTTTAGGAGGAGGGGGTTAAAGCAAATTTCCTTGTTTTGGACTGTTGTTTCCTTTGGGCTGTGTTTGTGCAAAAACATAGTAACTGGAAAAACAGAAATCAGCATAACTGCACGGACATGGTACTGATGGCAGGGGGGGAAGGAAGGAGCACAGGTGTTTACACAGCCCCACACTTGATGATTGTGGCAGGATCAACACATGTCTCTTGAGCAACTAGGTGAAATGTGCAAATATTTATGATAGTTCTTAGTTTGTAAGATTTATTCCACAGTCCTGAGGTGTCCCAAGAAAATTCCATCTCTTGGGTAAAACATTTTCAGTGTGCCCACATTGATTTCTAAAGTACTTACTGATTAGAGCACAAACATTTACAGTAAATAAGTTATCTGTGAATTCAAGTAGGGGTTTTGTCTTTAAACAGCTTGTGCTTTTAACACATTTCTTCTCAAGCCATAATTATCCAGTAAGTCATTTCATGATTCCTATTCCCAAGACAAGCAGTACACTGTAACACTTTGTGCTCGAGGAGTCAAGAGCAAGCTGGTGATCAGTGTTGGAGCTCTGATTGTTGTCAGACCACGAGGAGGGAACCCCGCTCTGGAATGATTGACGTGACTGTGATGGGCAGCTGAAGCTCTGGGAATGCCTTCATCCTCCTGAAACAAAGGGCGAACTCCAGAGCTGATGCTCTGTGGGCTACTCCTTGTTTCATGTGTTAGTCTGAGAAGGGGTCAGAGACTGGTGAAATTATCTAACAAATTTAACTGCAGTACTTTGTGCCTTTGGGGAAAGGGAGCTCCTTTTCTATTCAGCATGCTGGTGCAGTGAAACAAGGTAGAAGATGGGAAGTGCCTGCAGAGGAAACCATCCTTACCCTTGCTGTTCCACACCGAGGAAACATTTGTGTGGGGAATAAAACCTCACCGTATTGCAAAGCCTGCTGCAGTCCCATAAGATGTGGAGAAACCAGGAAATGCTTACCTAAAGAAAGTGATTCCCCAGTGTAAACAATAAAAAAGTAGCAGATAGCGATGTTGTTTAAGCAAGCACAGGTTTTACTTTAATAACTTGAGTAGTGCACAATCTAAGAGTATTAAGCTTATTTTCATATAAGTATATATACAGATATATGTATATATACAGATATATGTGTGTGCGCACACATACATAATAAGTAAAAAATACAAAATGTGTTGGTTGGTCTAATTAGGTTACGGTGGTCAATGTCTTTAGAAGCTGGAGGTTTCATGAAATAAATGTAATTTCTCCTCAAAATGGCTGCAATTTTCATAACTCTTTCTTGTCTTACTGTTCATAACAGCTAGAACTCAATACCACAGAACTTTAGAGACAGAACAGCAAATGTTTGAAGTGACCTCCCTTCTTGTACCTGCTTCTACCTTTATTTATTTTTTATGCAATACATGTGCTCAGAATTAAGTTTGTTACAAGATTTTTGCCTGGGCAAATGCCTTCTCTTTAGAGAATGAAGGGCAGAAGTGTTTCTTTTTTGGTGCTGCCCACAGATCAGTTGTACTTAGCTTAATTTGGCCCCCAAAACTTCTCTTTTCTAAACATCATAATATAAGAATCCAACTGTACTTTTGATGAGTGAAATCAAATACATTTAATATTATTCATTCCTTGATGAAAATTTAAAAGCGAACTTTGAAAACTACATGATCGTTTTTCTGGAGACAAATGATAAATGTGAACCTGATATCAGAAGGAAAAAACTGCAGAGGTATTGTGCACCTTCAGATGAAGTTTCTGTGCAGATGATCCCATTCCTTTAATTCAGGAAGAATTTCTCTTCATAAAAAGGCAGAAGGGTTACATGCACTTTTCCAAATAAACTCTGTATTGGGATTCATTATCAGTAGTAAGAAGGGAAAACAATATTGTGTGGATTCCCAGAAACAAATAAAAATGCTCTATTTTATTACAGATTTTTTTAGGGTATTTTTATTATTATTTTTTTTATTTTTTATTTTTGCTCCTAGGCTAAGCTTTTTTTGATTGAGTCCCTGACTGAGCTCAGATTTCCTTTGATGCATTTTCATCTTTGTCTTTAAGACAAGGACAGTTGATAGCCATGAGACACTTGCTAGAGCTGATACCATGAACACTTCTGTAGTAATTCAGAAAAGTGACTGTTCTGCTTTCTCAATCTTGTTGTAGTCCAGTGTGTTCAAAAAAACAAAGTATTCCTGGGGTGATAATTACTAGAGGCAGACATAAGTGCTTGCGATCATTAAAAGAGGTTTATCTGTATACTTCTTACAGAGAACTGAAGTTAAATACATTGGGGTTTTTCTATATGTTGTGTTAGATTTAGAGTTCTGTGATCTCAGTGGAGAAATTCCTATTTTGTTTAGTGGATTTCAGATGTAGCCTCTCATAAGAAAGTCTCCTGCAATTTTTTCTTCTCTAAATTACTGTGTGTGAGCCTTATTCCTTTGGGAAAATTCATGAAGAAATGTTTCTCCCTTTTGTCATACAAGTGTAACACAGACTTTCTTTACCTCTTCATCTCTTAGCAAATATTTTACCTGATATTGTTTGGAGTGGAAAAAAAATTGCTTTTTATGGCAATTAATACTGTTCAGCTTGGATACATTAAAGGTATATAACGGGGCTTGTTTAGGCTTATATACAAGATGTCTCTATTTCAATTTCAAGTGCTGAAAGAATTTATTTTCTGTTAGAGCTTGCTATGTATGTGTACAAATTACAGCTCTACTTTCAGTAAATGGCATATAATAATTTTTTAATATAATATTTTTAAAATTTATTATTGATAATAATACAAATTATTTACTTGGTAGGATTAAAGCATAAAGACATATTTAGAAAACTGCNATAATACAAATTATTTACTTGGTAGGATTAAAGCATAAAGACATATTTAGAAAACTATTTTATCATTTTCTACTTTTTTTCCCTTCATGTTTCCTCTCAGTCTGAGAAGTATATCAACCCTCTCATATTTTATCATAATTATGCCTGTAGATCAAATGGTTGAGGGACTGTGATGTTGCAGAGACTTGAGGAATGTGCCCAGTCGATAACAATGGTGCTTGTACATAAACAGACAATAAAACAGGTGATAAAGCACAATCCCTTTACTCAGTGCTGCTGAGAGCTTGATCCAGATGTGAAGGGAAATATTTCACATGGGTTTAGGTTCCTGTTGAGTAGAATTTAGAACAAATCTTTCCTCAGAAAGGAAAGGCTTATCTTTCTCATTCAATCATGTTTGATGTATGTTCTAAGGCAATTAAACAAGGGAGATCCAATAGCCTGAAAGTACCTAAAGCTGCAAATGTTTGTGTTTGAACAAGAGTGAGTGATGGAGGTTTGATGTTCAGAGCACCTGAACACCAATGTGTAACAAAAAGGGTGTATTTTCCTTAAAATTCTGCTCAGTTGTTCAGAATCTGGTAGAAATCTGGTTTTTGGTAATAGGGCAGTTGCAGCTTTTTAAGATACAGAAACTGTAAATAGGCTCAGTGCACTTTAAAGGCTTAGATTTTGTCATAGTGGGTAGCTCCTCGTGTTGGATCCACTATAATTCAGTTATCTGTGCAAATTCCATGCTGTGTACTGGAGACTGCATTCTCCTGCTGCCACTGAGCGTGAGGCACCAGGGGGGATTTGCTGAATCATGAATCTTTAACACACACAAGGGATTTAAGGTGATGCTGGCGCTGGTTGCATCCCACCTGTGTCAAAACAGGCTGGCTGAACTTCATGGACTGTCCAAGCGGAGAACTTCTTTATCTCGGCTCTGTTTGCTACCAAATCTAAGTCCTAACTCAGGAGTAAATACTAAAAAGTTCATCAAGAAGCAGCCTGGAATATTGTTTGGAATGTACACAACGTGCTGCGAGCTAATGCAGTGTAGAGGTTCAGAGATGTGCTGTGGCTGGAGAGGAACAAGTATTATATTATTATAAATTATATTTTCTTCCTCTAGAGAGATACAGAGGCCAGCTGAGCAGGATAGCAGCAGTTCTGTGTACCATTCATGACAGTTTCGTCACGATTAGATAAAAATTCAGCTGTGAAACTGCTGTGATTGGGCTGACACCAGATCTGAGCAAGAGAACAGCGAGATGGAAGGAGGGAGGACTGATGTTCCCTGTTGGGTGATTCTCCTTTCCTTTAGCATGGCAAAGGACTATTCCTGGCTTTATGCAGAGAAAAAGAGGAAGGAGTTTGGAAAGATCATGAAAATTGCATTTCCAAGCTTCCTAGAAAATAAGTCTTGTGTCAATTGAACTGTGTCAATGAAGGCAGGTTTGGGGACCTGTAGAAATAAGGGAAAGAACTGGAAGTGTTGCTGCTGTGGGTCTCCACAGATCCAAGCAGGAGAAGTGTGATAAACAGGGATATTTCAAGGTTGCTGCTGCAGTTTCCATGGTGGGAGGGCATAGTCTCTGCTGACCGTGTTTGCAAACAAAATTCCAGAGGACCTGGCTGGATTTGTTTTATTTTACCTGGACCCTTACATTGATCTCCTTCATCTCTTTAAGACTTAGCCTGTTCTGCTTCAGAATCCTCAAGATTTTCTGGGTTTATTTAGGTACAAGGTGATAGTGAAATGCTGGTGCCTGTTCCATTAAGTTAATGAAATGCACTTTTGATCTAGAACCTGTTAAGCCATTGGAGTTAGAGCAGAAGAATGAAACACGGGAGAAAGTGGAAAACTATGAAAAAGAATTATCAAACCACTAATGAGAAACGTGATTTGTTTTTCTGTTCCAGAGCATTATCACAAAATTGCTGTTATTTGGATGAGCATATTTCATATTTGTATGTGTAATACCAGGCCCACTATCACACCTTTTCTATTCATCTCTAGAACTATCTTTACATTTTTCACGTTACCTCTTATTCCATGGAGCTGCTATCACTCAGTGTTAATGAGAACAAAAAACAGCAAAAATTCTATTTGAAGGTCCTTATACCCCAAACAAGTGATTGGATATTTAGCTTGAGAGCTGTGTGTGCTCAGCCTTTATAACTAAGGCATCTTTTTAGATATTTATTATTGTTTTAGGTTTTATACATGTTTAAAAAGCCCTTGTGACTAAGTGTATAATTAAAGGAATGAACACAATCTTCAGTCATAGAAAATATTTTCCCCAAGTTTTATAGATACTCCAGCACTCAAATTCTATCAGATCTTTGTTTTCTCAGAGATGAAGGGCTGAGAAAAGCCACGCGAATGAAAAGAAACAAGTTTCTGGTCCCTGCCCCAAGTGATCCTTCCTGATATTTTTGCAAATGTGCAAGCTGTGGTAGGAGAAAAAGATAAATCTAACAGAGAAAAATAAATAACCTTGTGTGAAAGTACTTCCTCCTCTCTCCTTCCAGCCTGTCAGGATGATTAGATCTGTGGGGGCTTGTGGGGAAGCCCTGGAGTCCCCTTGGGGCTGTTGGACTCCGTGTGCAGCCCCACCTCTCAGCAAGAGACACTGCTGCAGCTGTAGCCATCAGGAGAACAGCAGGAACTGAGCCTGGCACTGCTCGATTTTTGGCCTTTTTTGGACTGTTGTGTCTGTCTTTTCAGTTAAAAGCTTCAGTTTAGGAGCAGCTTTCTCCTGGGGTGCTGCAGGCAGTGTTCTCTCAGCTTTGGGCACCTGCTCCTCAGCAGCTCTCCACTGCTGTCCCAGCTGGCTGTGCATTCCAGACACCCACGGATGGGTCCAAGCAGCACTTCCCTCAGCTTGCCTTCCTTCCCACACCACCCTCGATGGTCCATCCCACCACCCCAGGCCCTTTGCACAGAATCAGGCCCCCAGAGTACGACGTTTTAGCCCCACAGAGGCTGTAAGTTGGCCAGAGGGGCTCCTCTTGCAGGGTCTCTAAAACATTTCCTGTTCCAGGCAGTGATTTGTGTCACAACCCTGGTGTGAACCACGACTGACACGCTGAAGATGAAAGCTCCGCTGCAAAGCAAACCCTGGAAAGTGAAGAGCTACTCCTCTGTTTGATCTTGGTGCTCAGCCACAGCTCTAAATGTCCTTTTTATAAACTGTGGCAGTTTGCCTGCATTGCTTCTGGCTTTTTAGCTTTTTCCTAGTCATGGTTCCCAGTGGTGGTAGCAGCAATCTTTCCATCTTGTGCATGTGAAGCTGCTATATTGCATATGATTATCCACATATAAAAATCTGTGTTTATCTGTGTGTTTCTTTGTATTTGGTTTAGACACGTATACATGTGGGCATAAAAATGCAAAGGGGCAAGAACCAGAAAGAAGCCCATGTAGAGAAATGAAGGTGAAGATCATTATTTGTGTCTTCCTCTACTTTTATGCTCCCCCCAACATGAAGAATTTTTAAACTTGATTTCTCCCTGTACATGGTAAATCTTACAGTATACAGTAAGTGAAATAAAACTAACACTGGAGCCTGACTAATCACAACCCTCTCTTGCAAACAAACTGCCATTTGAGGAAATTGACTGTAGGGAGAGTTTTCTGCAGTTTCTTTCCTCCTTCGTGTGCCTGTGACTTTGGGAGAATAAATGCATTTTGTAGCTAACATCCATGAGGGAAAGCAGAAAGCTGCTTAGTGTTCATAGAATCACAGAATGGGCTGGGTTGGAAGGGACCTTCAAAATCTTTTTCCACCCCTGCCATGGGCAGGGACACCTCCCACTGTGCCAGGCTGCTCCCAGCCCCAGTGTCCAGCCTGGCCTTGGGCACTGCCAGGGATCCAGGGGCAGCCCCAGCTGCTCTGGGCACCCTGGGCCAGGGCCTGCCCACCCTCACAGGGAACAATTCCTGCCCAAGATCCCACCTGACTGCCAGTTTGAAACCACTCTCCCACATTATGGCCCTCCAGACCTTTGTGAGTTGTCTCTCTCCGTTTTTCTTGCTGCTTCAGGTACTGGAAGGTCACAATGCAAGAATATGTAAAAACTTTACTTAAGGCTGTAATTATCAGTTGAGAAGCAAAGAAATATTCCTCATAAATGTGAGGCAAAGGCTCAAGTTTTTAAGTGGGAGTTGCATCATTATGTGCTATTCCTTTGTTCTGTATTCTGTTCTTCTTTTAAGGTGAACTGAAATCAAGCAAATATTTACATGCTGGTTTTATTGTGTGGTGATCAGCAACAATGTTTTTGTCTTTAATGCTGCAGCTCTGTTAAAATTCAAATTTTGATGGATTACTAATTTTCTATGTCTTGCTTTTGAAAAGCTCTGCATACCCACACGTTAATGTACCTTAATTATGCTTTTAATTTTTATAGTGGCATGCAGGATACTGAGGACTCTGAAGGACCACTGGCTTCCATACTGGATATATCCAAAATACCTCTGGATTGTGGGGTTGGATATTGTAACTTCAGTTTCAGAGAGAGAGAGCTGTCAGTTTTTAAGTGGATTTCTAGATGGTTCCTCCTTCATATTTAAAGTTGAAGTACAATATAGATTTGTAAATCAGAGTGAATTATTTGAATTTAGGTAATCTGAGGTAAAAGGAGAAAACCTGTTTTCAAAATATAAATTATCTAACCTGTCTTTAGCATCTTTAGAAAAGAGCTGTCAGTGAGAACATTATTGCATAGCAATGAGATTTAATTTTCCTTTCTCTCATCAGACTGCTCTCCTTTCATCTTTCTTGGCTTTCTAGCAATTGATTTTTCTTAGGAAACAAACTTCATGCTACTTAGCTTGCCAACTTTAAGGTATTTTTTTCTTCCATTACTGTTTTTACTTAGGGTCCTCCACAATGGTTTCTTAAGAGAAAAAGTTAGCTAGCCTTTAGTTATTTAGGAAAACAGCCTGAAAGTGAATGGCTTTTAGTCATTTATTTTTCTGCAGTATTTAAGAGCGTGTTGCATTTTCCTACAATAACTCAGCAAAGATACTGGAAAAGGAAGTTGTGACACATGATCTCACACCGTGTGTGTTTGTATACCTTGAATGTAGCTAAAATATCTTCTACAGTAGTGAGAGATAGCACTCAGAGATACTGAAGGAAGGAAAGCAGAATTTATTGCTGTTTCCTCAGTACAGGACCATTCCTTGAGATCAAGGTGCATCAGCTTCTCCTGTAAATTAGAAAAACAAAAATATGGGGATGTTGCCCATGCAAGAGATTAAAGGGGGGCCTGGGGAGAGAAAGCAAGTGCCCAAGTCATTGGAGAAAAGCATGGTTTCAGAATCAGGCAGAAAACAGTCATTGCTTATAAGTTAAAAAAAAAATATATTATGACTACATTGAGCAATAATTAAGAATCTATGGCAGACTGTGCTTGGAATTAAAAATAAATATATCAAACTAATTCAATATGAAACGTAAAATCAAGTTTTGATTGAATTTGCAGCAGAACAAACCTTTATTTCATGAGAAAGGGAAGGAGGGTCTTCCTGGCCTTGGGCAGTTAATAAACCTGCTGTCCATGGCAGCTGATATCTATTGATTAGATATCAGTAATAATTTATTAAACTGCATAGCGTATCCATTTCATAGAAAAGATAGTTGAACTGGTAGAAGGGCACACAAGGATTTAATTGCAATTTTCTTGTGCTAGTACAAGCCACTGGCCAGATTTTCACCAAACACTGAAACTCAGGCAGTCCTGCAGTGAAAACTAAACTGCAGGAGTAACTTAGAAGCCAAGTTGTGAAACGTAGTGGAAAAGTTTCAAGAGAGCCAGATCCTGAAACACTGAGAAATTTCATTAGCAATCCTGTTTAGGCTTTTCATTTTCAATTGTGCCTCTTTCTTACAAACATTTAGCACTTTCTCATCTTTTCCAAGGCAGATCGAAATGAATATGAGTTATACATTTCTGTATAATCTGTACTTCTACAGGTTTTTAAAACTTAATTATAAAGGGGCTGCTTTTGGCCTTTCCATTGGCAGTCTGAGATCTTTAAAGGAATCAGTAATAAAACACAGCGTGTTACAGTATGTTCTAGAAACAGGGCTGGCTGCAGGGTCAGTTTCGTTTTAGTGGCAGAGAATTTTAGGAATAACTGGCTAACCTGTTACAGCCATCTTCAGCATTTATAACATATGCTTGACTTAAAATCTTCATTATAGGGTAGTGGATAACCCCCAATTAATTCTTGTTCTTAATGAAATCTAGAAGAATGTCAGATTATATGATAAATTAATATTAACATTATGTTAATACTTGAGGACAATTTAGTTTTGTTTTNCTTTGCTACTTTGAGTGGGATTACAGGTTCACAGAGTTTACAGTTTGCAAGCACAGGATAATGCATGAGCTTTTTGCTTTATTTCGAAAGTAGAATATCAGGAGAAATTTTCTCCTTTGATTATAACCTGCTTTCTTCTGTGACTTGGCATCCAATTATTATCTCCAAACCACCTTTGACCCAGCTGAAAGCTGTGCTGCCACTCAGTCCATTTTGTTCCAGTCAATATCCACAGGTTTGAGACAGAAAGCACCAGATCAATGTTTGTAGGCAGCTGTTGTGGGCCAGGTTGGCTTTACTCTTCCCACCGTGTCTTGTTTGTGTGTTTGGCATGTACTTAATGAATCTCCTGTTCTAGGAAACTCTGGAACTTCTTCCTGTACTGCTCCATTCTTCTCCAGAACAGAATTTCATGTCAGCCCCGAGCAAAAAGTAAAATGATGGGAACTGCTCCTCAGTGTTTTCAGGAGCCAGAGCATCTGAAATAAGATTTATGAAGAAGCAGCAGTTCATTGATGGGCAGTTTTTAAAAGCTTTCCAGTATTCCTTGGAAATGTGCCCTCAACACTTGAGACGGTCTGCTCCAGCAGGACATGGACATGGCAAAGCATCCCTTTAGTCCTATTAATTCCAGAGTCTTTCCAGGAATTACACAGAAGACATTTGGGTGTTTTTTTGTTTCCACATTTCCTTTTCCTTAATGGTCTGCTGTTCCTTCAGTGCAGGGCAAACTGAACCTTCTAATATTTACATCTTTTCTCTTTCAAATGCTGCACTGCTGCTGTTAAATTTTCTCCAGAAGAGGAGCTACCACCTGGGCTGAAGTTATGAGTT